>JAJJMA010077260.1:0-11277 GCA_023529015.1 Papaver nudicaule
ATAAAACGCGCATTTCGAGATATACTAGTTTTTCTCTGGTATTTACATATGGCGACTTCACGGGCCTCATGCTCATAGAGATAAGACGGTAACTTCCCAATCTGGTAAAACGCAAAACTTCATCCCCCTCCCGAACCCAATGGGTGAAGAAGAGCAGCACCCAGGAGAGAGCTCCCTCCAGAACAAAGAGAGCATGGATCTTGACAGAAATTTAGAAACACATCATACATCACCCAGAGAAGAGGAAATACTCCTTCAAGAACTACAGGAGGGAGAATTCAGACAGAAAGCAATTCACGCTAAGTTAGCACAGTTAAGGACTACTAGACAGGATGACACTGAGGAACCACTCGAGCCTGACAACACCCTCCACAACAAGACCCCGCCACCAAATGGACATGGCTCCTCTGACCCTTACGATACTCCTCAAGGACCTAAAAGCGGATTTTCTCGAAAATTCAATTTTATGGAAGATAGGCTGAATGCAAATGAAGGACAAAGCTTGGGTCAATATTTGGAAATGAACTATGGTCTCCACGCACAGAAAATGAGCTACTCCATTCATTCACCTTTCCCTCAGGAGATCAAGTCTGTAAAGATGCCACCTAATTTCAAAAGCCCTAAGTTCAAGCTTTTCGATGGAAGCGAGAGCGCGACCGAGCACATGCACCGTTTTCTCATGGCTTTAAACGAGCACGCGGCAACAAAATCAGTCTGTCTTAGAGAATTTGGAAAATCTTTAACCGGCAGCGCATTCACGTGGTTCACCTCGCTACAGAAAGATAACATCAAGTCGTGGCCAGACATGTAACGAACCTTTATGCAGAAGTTTTACTCAAAGCCTGTCACAATATCCCTGGCAGGTCTCTGTAGTCTCAAGCATAAGACTGGCGAAAAATATCAGGACTTTGTTAGAAGATTTCGAGCAGAGTACCTCAAATGCACAACCAAAATCTCGGAAAAAGACCTAGTCCAAATGTGCGTCGCAGCCCTCCCAGCAAGCGCACGAATGATTCTCGAAAACGGTCGTATCGATAACTTTGCAGACTTAGAAGAAGCTTGTGCACGAGTAGATTTTAACAACGAGGAGCTCTCCGCCACGTCAACACAGTGGCCTCACTCAGTGTCTTACGCTCGTGAGGAGGACAACCAGAAGAAGCGACCAGCTGGGCGAATCGAGGAGAACTACACCAAGCGGACCAACACAGAGGCTAACTCCAGGGAGCACCCGCCAGACTACCCCTGTAGCTTTGATACAGTAGCAGACCTCCTCAAAGAGTGGATACGAAATAAAGAAATCTCCCTCCCACTCCCACCAAATGCGCCCTCAGAGCAAGACAAGTTAAATCCTCGATATTGCATGTTCCATAGAAAAGTACACCTTCCCACTAAGAACTGCCGAACTCTAAAATGGAGATTTCACAACAAGCTCAGGCGGGGAGAAATTCAGCTGGACACTAACAAAATCCAACATGAGCCATTTAAGACACACCAAGCTGCCATGGCGTCCCACGACCCCAGGACAATACCAATCACAGAGGAACAAATAGCTAATCTTTTCCATGACACTACTCAAGAATTTGAGGAAATCTACGAGACAAAGTCTGCATACGACATAGCATACGTAGCTTCAACGGTAGAAACCAAGCCCTCTTTTGTATAGCTCTTTGATTCCTTGGGATTCGACGAGGAACAACGTCGTATGGAATCCATTTTGCTCAGTAAGGTAGCAGCCAGAGAAGACAGCGTGGACCATCCCGGGAGACGCTTTATCACACCAAGGAACACTATCACATTCTCTGCAGCAGACAAATGTGTTGAGTGCGATCACACCAGACCCCTGTATTTAACTGCTACTATCCAAGGACATGATTGCAAAAGTTTGTTGACACAGGAGCGTCACTAAATTTCATTCCACTGCACATTCTAACCAGCATGGGAATCCCAGATTCGCGTATTCGAAAATTCCAAACTAGAATCCAGGGCTTTGGAGGGATCAGCAACGTTAGGAACCATTAACCTAGAAGTACGCGTCGGACCAATCAGAGCGTCAGAGCCATTCCATGTAATGGACGTGTATACATCCTATCACCTGTTGTTAGGAAGGCCATGATTGCACAAGCACGACATCGTACCTTCCACTTTTCACCAGTGCATCAAGTTTCTCCTCAAAGGGAAACAAAAGAGAGTGCGTGCGACAATCAATCCCTTTTCAACCGATGAAGCTTATCTGGCGGAAGCAGCTTTCTATGATGCAATGAGTGAGCCCAGCGAAATTGTCACCCACATCCACGCTACCCCCATCCCGGACTGGGAGACCACGTACCAAACAGACACTGACATGTCTGATGTGCAGGAGCCAACCACAAGCACGCCTAAACGGTTCAAAATAGTCACCCTCCCCGGAGGGCGGCACATCTATAGGTTATAACAACCAACAGGGGTACCTAGCCTAGACAACGAGCTACACAACACCGAAGTAGTAGAGGACATAGCCAAAGGAGAGGTACCCCATGTTTGGGAAAGGTCACGAGAGGACGCCGAGTCGGAATCTAAGAGCGCAGAGGACACCAAGAGTATTAATATCGTATCCCAGGCGACCCCATGGACACTAACTATCGGCTGCAACCTGTCTCAAGATGAAGAAGAATCATTAATCACAACGTTAAAAGAATTTCAAGATGTTTTCGCTTGGACATATGAAGACATGCCAGGGTTGAACCCAAGTTTAATTTGTCATGAATTAAAAATCTCTCCAACTGCGAAACCAATCAAGCAGCCGCGACAACATTTCAGATACGAGGTGGAGGAGCAAATAAAAGAGGAAATCCAAAAGTTGATAAAAGCAGGGTACATCAAGGCTATTCATCACCCGACGTGGCTTGCGAATATTGTACCGGTAAAAAAGAAGAATGGAACCATACGCTGCTGCGTAGACTTTAGGGACCTCAACAAGGCATGCCCCAAAGACGAATTTCCCTTACCCAACATCGACATGCTGGTAGATGCCACAGCAGGACACGAGATGTTCTCCTTCATGGATGGTTACAGTGGGTACAACCAAATCCGAATGAAGGCGTCCGACGCAACACAAACAGCTTTCTCCACACCCTTGGGAAATTTTTACTATCAAGTAATGCCTTTTGGTTTAAAGAATGCTGGGGCCACGTATCAGCGAGCAATGATTCATATTTTCCATGATTTGAACCACGAGGCGGTCGAAGTATACGTGGATGACATCGTCGTCAAAGAAAAATCCGAGCACAACACACAGACAACTTACGTCGAGTATTCAGCAGATGCAGGGAATATAGCTTAAAGATGAATCCAGCAAAATGCGTCTTCGGGGTGACAGCAGGCAAGTTTTTGGGCTTTCGGGTTACTAAAAAGGGGATCGAGGTGGATATTGACAAAGCAAATGCAATCCTCACAATGCAGCCTCCTACATCAACAAAGGAGCTACAAACGCTGATAGGAAAAGTATCCTACATTAGAAGATTCATTCCGGGTTTAGCAGCGCATTTACAACACCTCTTCCCTTTAACCAAGGCGAATGCAACATTCAAATGGGAACCTTCCCATCAGCAAGCACTCGACGAACCACCCAAAGCAGGACAACCGCTGTATCTATACCTAGCAAACACGAACACAGCCATTGGGGCAGTCCTCGCACAAGACCTAGGGGGAGAAAACTTGGTCCCAATCTACTATGTCAGTAGAAAATTAAAAGACGTCGAATTGTGTTACGCTCCAGTCGAGAAGGTTTGCCTCCCACTGATCTATGCTGCTCAAAAGCTTCGGCATTACCTCCTCGCTCACCAAAATTATGTTGTCGCTGCCGCCAACCCAATCGCGTATTTGGCAACCAAGCCAATCCAGTCTGGCCGCATGACAAGGTGGGCGATGCAGCTAGTCGAATATTCTTTCATCCCTCAAAGGCCACAGGGCGTCCGGGGGCAAGCAATCGCAGACCTCCTAGCCGCCTTCCCTGGAACCGACGATACCGCGCTACACACGGAAATCCCAGGAGAGATAGCAGCTTGTGACGAAACATCAGCTTGGCAAATGTTCTTCGATGGGTCATCACATACTACCCGGGGAGGAGAAGGAATAATATTCATCAGCCCGACAGATGAGCTGATATCGCACGCCTTTAAATTAGATTACCCTTGCTCAAATAACGCGGCGGAATACGAAAGCTTCATCATAGGTCTATCACTAGCAATCGACATGGGCATCAAAGAACTAGACATAATTGGGGACTATCGCCTACTCACACAGCAAATGGAAGGAGAATACTGCGTCAAGGAGCCAAGCCTTGCGGTGTATCGGGAAAAGGCACAACGACTCCTCTCACACTTCGATAGAACATCTATTACACACAAGGGCAGGACTAGCAAAAGACACGCGGATGCCCTAGCAACCCTAGCATCTATCCTACAAATGACACAAGGGGACGAGGAGAGCATCATGGTAGTAAGAAGAACAGACCCCACAGACATAATTCAGGAACGCGCGAGAGAGGAGGATGGCGACTGGCGACGCCCAATCATCGACGACCTCAATCGAGCTCCCGAGGAGAGACAACTCTCCTGGAAGGAATTAAAGGCATATAGATTACTTGAGGGAAGCCTGTACTTTGAGTCCACCGGGGGAGCGTTACAACGATGTCTAGGGCACACAGAGGCCGACCAAGTTTTAGAGGAAGTCCATAATAAAATATGCGGACTCACCCTCACGATACCACTACATCGGCGGTTACAGAGGGCATGATATTTCTGGCCAAACATGTTCACCCAAGCAAACACAAGGCAAGCCAAGTGCACAAAATGCCAAGAAGCCCCAGATGAAGCTGAGATATGTGTAGCTGAGGAAGAACAAGAGGACTGGAGGGAGCCATACATCAACTACCTCACCAGACGAATACTTCCTCAAAACAAACTCGAGCGCCAAAAGATTGAAAAAAGAGCAAAGAAGTTTTTGGTAGTCGATGGAGTGCTTTTCCGACGCAGCTATAACCAAAAGACCCTCAGATGTGTGAGCAACGAGGAGGCAACAACGATAATGGACCACACACATGACGCAGAACACCAAGGGAAGGCTAAGCTCTACACCGCCATCTATGACGCTGGGTACTACTGGCCAACGATGGAGCATGACACAGCAAGCTATGTCCAACGATGTGAGGAATGTCAAAAGCATGGAAACCTGATCCATGCTCCGCACACCATGTTACACAACATCGTAACACCATGGCCTTTTCATAGTTGGGGACTCGACATTATCGGCCCCATCACGCCCAAATCCTCCAAACAGCATGAGTATATCGTCACCGCCACAGAGCTATTCACTAAGTGGGTAGAAGACATACCACTAAAGAACACGAAAGGGGTGACAATCGCAGCATTTATCTAGGAATACATCATATCGCGCTTTGGCATCCCAAGATGCCTCATCTCAGACAACGGCTCCCCTTTCGTCAATGATGATGTTCGGAGCATGCTTACTTCGTTCCACGTCAAGCATAAAACCTCTACTCCATATTACCCTCAAGGCAACGGACAAGCAGAGGCTACCAATAAAACCCTCATTCGCATCCTCAGCAGGAACCTTTATGATAACCAAAGAAGATGGCATGAGGAGCTGCCAATGGCACTTTGGGCGTATCGAATTGCAAAAAGAAGTCTGACTGGCGCAGCCCCCTACAGTCTCGTATATGGAGAGGAGGCCATCCTCCCAGCAGAAGTCGTTATAGCCTCCGCAAGAGTCTTGGCAGCAAGTGGGCTCAATATGAACGACGAAAGAAGATACCTGGCTTTAGACATGATAGACGAACAGCGAGACCAAGCTCAGCACCATGCGAACTTATATCGCAACCGTCTAGCCAGAGCATATAACCAAAAAGTAAGAATAAGGGAGTTCAAAGTAGGAGACTTAGTCCTAGCAGTAACAAAACAAGTCCAGCGGGATGCAAGTGCTGGTAAGTTTGCGCCAAACTAGGAGGGCCCGTTTAGGGTTAGAGAAGCGGCAGAGAGTGGTTTTTACAAAATAGAAAATATAGACGGAAGCTCAATCCCGGACAAAAAGAATGACAAGATCAACGGGACTTGGCTCAAAGCTTACTATGTATGATTCTACGACCCAATAAAGCAATCTTTTTACTATGATCCTCCAAGCTCCGCGCAACAATACCAACTGATGCAGCCAGGGCTAAGTTGCTGACTCCATAGCACAAAATAGCTAATACCTCATCCAGAGAGGATGAGATGCCCCTACCACAAGGATACCGGTGGGGAAGGCAATGGACCACTTCCTGTTGAGGGAAGAGAGCACCAGCGCACATAGTTACAGAAACGAGGAAACAAAAGCCTCGCGTAACGATACCGGTGTACATAATTACAGAAACGAGGAAACAAAAGACTCGCGTAACGATACCGGTGCACATAGTTACAGAAACGAGGAAACAAAAGCCTCGCGTAACGATGCCGGTGCACATAGTTACAGAAACGAGGAAACAAAAGCCTCGCGTAACGGCACCGGCGCACATAGTTACAGAAACGAGGAAACAAAAGCCTCGCGTAACTACCTCAGTCAGGAGGATGAGATGCCTCATCCAGGAAGAGGCAACGCTACCACCAAAAAGATAATGGTGGAGGGGTAATAGACCACCCCCTCGTCGAATGAAGAGGATACCCGCGCCCACAGTTAGAGAAATAAGGAAACAATAAGACATGTGTAATTATTCAAACCAAAAAAAAAAAAAAGTAAATGTAAGGAAGGCGGGAGAAAGGCAAAGCAAGCCCCCTCCCGCTAAGTTTAATATTAAGCTTCGCGAGCAACAATACAGTGAGCTAAAGCACGCTCTCGGACAACAAAGGTGTTAGACAACGCATCTTCCATAATCCGAACCACTTTTCTACAATTCTATTCATCCAGAGCAGCGAACACCCTCAAGACACGAAGGGACTCGAGAGAGACTTGCAAGGCCCCGGGGACGCTCGCGCCGGCGTTTCGTAGGCTCTCAATCTCCATGCTCACGTCTGCAAAGTCAGCAAAAGCTTGGCTCGCCACGACATCAAAATGAAGCCAGGAGACCTTCAAAGCGGCGAGTCCATGATTCAAAGATTGGATTTGAAAATTCACACTCATGATGAGCAAGAGAGGAATGCATAAAGTAAATTTGCAAAGATGATGAGAAGATACACATAAACGCAAATTTATACTGGGAAAAGGGCACGTTTATTCATGATCACTATTCTACTAAGGCATTTAAAGCCATGTTACAAGAGATAAAGAGAAACAAAAGCATAAGTCTGAACGATGGACAAACAAGACCAAAATAAGGATAGAACAAGTTTCTAAGGAAGGGAAGCCATCTCCTCTCGCTTCTTCTCCAAAAGCTCCTCCAAGGAGGCGATGGCAGCCTCGGTCTGCTCCAGACGATTAGCGACATCTGCAAATTTCCTAGCAACTTCAGCCGCCTCCTGCAGCAGGGCATCTTTCTCAGCTTGATGGGATCCTTTAGTTGCGCGAAGAGAGGAGAGTTTCCCCTCTAGTTCAGAAATCTCCAAGGGGAGTTGTGACTTACGGGAATTCATTCCCAGCTCGAGCTGGTCTAGTTCTTCTTCCAGCCAAGAGATAAAAAACCGATACTGACGAGCGCTCCCAAGGGCGCCACGCCAGTTGCGCAGTTGATTTTGAGTAGGGACGCTGCCACCTAAAGCGCGAACATCTCTCGTTATGCCCAACACGATATGAGTATTGGCAACAAGAGCGTTCATCTCGTGAAAAACTTTCTGGTTTGGGATGTGACCATGCTCCTGAACTATCTCCCGGTATAAATCAGCATTCGCGGGATACACAGGGAAGTTGTACACATGGACAAACTTGTCATAACCGTACAGAATAAACTCCTTCAAGAGAGGCTCAAACATGGTAGCTCTCCCAACAAGAACATCCGCGCCAGCATTAGGACGAGAATTAGGGGAATGGGGCAGGGAGGACCAGTTGGAAGAGTTTCCAGTCTCCACGACCTTGATAGCCTTGGCTCCCCGGGGCGCGGGTGTTACTCCAGAAGACGCACGCTTCCCCATGAAATCTTGTTTGCAATCGAAGGGCGGGAGAACTGTAAAAATAAAAGAAAAAAAAACAACAACAAAACCAAAATTTTTTGCTGATCAGCTGAATGAGAAAATAGAGAACTTACTACTAATGTAAAGCAAAGTATCGAAGGGAAGCAAAGAAAATGGCCCTATATATAGCCGGACAAAAGGAGGTAATAAAGAAAGCACGTGGGTGCCAGTAAAACTGACCGTTCAGAGGAGGGGCCCGCGGGGTTAGGGAATGGTCAACATCGACTTTTCCAGCACGTGGAGAGGGATGGCCTTTCCCAACACCAAGATCACCCACGAATGGGGACTGAGTCAGACGTAGCAACAACTTCTGTCTTTTAACCGGAGAAGGAAGCGAAGTACTTCGTTGATTTTTCTGTAATTTTTTTTTTTAATGCCTTTGCACACCAACGCCTCAGCCTTTACTTATTTAGTGCACACGAGTGGAAATACTTCCATACCTCACAAGGAGCTCCCAAAGCTCGAGTGGAAGAATCGGGGCCTCCATCTCCAGCGATCGAGGAGGATCTAGTAAGGGCTCTACCTTTGTTATTGGAGTTTAGATTATACTTTTCAGCAGCTTGGGAGTTCACCTTCACACGCCCAGAGGCGTGAAGGACCCGAGGATGCTCCCCCGTGACAGGGATGGGGGACGAACCTAAGAACTCAATCACGTAATGAAGCTCGTTCTGCCAATACGAGTGCCATTTGGAAGTAACCTTTTGCTCGCGACCAAGGAAGGGTACGGGGAGATTGAAGGGCATTTTCTGCCAGTACGAATAGTGTCCCCAGGAGGGAATACAAAGTGATTATAGGTATTGCTCATGAAGACGGAGTCAGTACGACGCACAGAGGACGCCGAACAGACCCGGTCGACGCGGTATATTTCTGGAGAAAATACACCATTGAAGAAACCAGGGATATATCCACGAGAGAGGACTAAGACATGCCCCCATTGTGCGTCAGACAGCCCTGCATGAGAGTCCAACCTATCACCAGCCTTGCCGAACGAGAAAGGGTAGTGAGCAGGACCTGTCTCCCGCTCGTCAAAGGGCCAGAAATGAAAACTCCTCTGATTATCTAGAAGTCTAGCCAGCAGCACGTTGTCTGGTTTCGACCGAATCCCCTCATACAGAGCCGTGCGAGGATGCCATGCGGGATGAACATTGAGAGGGTCGCACCGGCACGAGGGAGGCCCTAGAACTTTAGTCCCAATACAATAGTTGGGGTAGCGCTCCCATAGCCACATTTGAAGAAAACTCGTGGGAAGAGCGGTCTCCACAGTGTAGGTAGGATTATTACCCGCCAAGGAACATGGGAGCGAGGGGGAAGGTGGTACCTTTAGACATCAAAACGGCCATCCTGATGAATTCCTCCTTTACTGTGTCTTTCGGCCCGTATTCGAAAATATCATGGGAAAGCCAGTAGGCCAGAAAAGCAGCACATTGTGCACGATCACCCAAACCATGAAAGGGAGGAGTCACCAAAATATCGGGGAGAGGATCCTCTTTTCCCCTTTTACCCTTCATCCTGGAATCTAACCGAGGCGCGAAGTACTCGATCCAGTCAGTATAGGTTGCTTTACCTCGAGAAGACCCACTAGAGGAAGCAATACCGTCGGAACCCCTTTGATGTCTTTCTCTCGCCGATTGGGATCGTGTGGGGCGGAGAGCGGTCTGCGCACGCACATCCATCAGGGTTCTAAACAAAGCCTTATCCTCATTATCGAATTATAATACCTCTGGGTGTGAATGATAGGCGTACAGGGGAAGGCCGGTTAGAGCGACAACATCCTCCAAAGTAGGACTCCTTTCCCCCCAAGCGAAGAAAAATGTATGATATTGCCTGATCCAGCGAAGTGCTAACCTGCTCAGGTCACTAAACGATGGATATATCCTCATATGCCTAGAGAAATCAAGGGCTCGTGAAATACCCAACTCTTCGAACCGCCGACAATGTGAACTCTTGGAAAACATATAATCAAGCCAATAAGGCCACTCTGAGAAAGGCTCTACTAGGGATGTGAACTCTATCATGGGAAGAACGAAGTCTCCACGCTCCACTGCAAGACGGGGAATCTGGGCCAAAGGAAGCTCAGCAGGAGTCTTGTCTTCGCCCCAAATGAGCCAGTTGCTGTCGTGAGTCACGGCGAAGCCCTGAGAGTCTGGGGTAAGGCACCAAGTGGGCATTTCGTCATGAATGCGGGGGTCGTTTGGGAGAAGAGACCTACCCTCTTTTGAGGGGTCAGAGAGAACCAGACAACCTTTAGGTAGGCTTTTCCCTCGCCCACGACCATGGTGAAGGGCGTTTATGGGGTCACGAGCGACCTCCTCATCATTCATCTCGCCTTTAAAGGAATAACGAAGAATGTAAGAAATCTGAATAAGAGAAAAATAAAACAATCCCCAAATGACTAAATTTATAAGGAAGAAAAGAACAGTCGAAGGGCAAAACAGTCACGCAACGGCCAGAGGCGACGTGCCAGGACCCACCTCTGACAAGCACCAGAGGTGGGGACTAACAAGGAGAGGGCAGATAAAGCCAAGAATCGAATCAGCAAAAACGAGCAGTATGTACAGAGGAGCATCTTTTGAAAGTCTACAAAGTCCAGAGTGTTTGTTGACTTTAACCCTCGAGGCCAGCGGCAGGACCAGGAGGCCTCACCAAAACAGCCTAAAGAAGGCCGAGCAAGGAAGGAGAAGTCATTGGGACCCGACGTCAGCTACGAGAGGAGGGGATAAAGCCAAATAGACTTCATGTCAAGAACGAAGCCCAAGAGAAATGAAGGAAATATATGACTTTTCAATATAGACAAAACACTATATTCAAAAGCCAGGGGACTTTATGTAGATACCCCCATTGGGGATGGCGTAGCAGGAGCAAGACAAATAACACTTGAGGGGCGCCATCACCAAGAGAGGAGGGGGAAAGAAGCAGATGGGCGAGAGGAAGAAAGAGGAAAAAAGGGGGGAGAGCTGCCGGGGGCCAGCGCCCGAGGAGGAGTGAGAGGGGTGAGAGGGTGAGAGGAAGGAAGAGGAGAAAAGGGGGAAGAGCTGCTGGGCGCCAGCGCCCGAGGAGGAGTGAGAGGGGTGAGAGGGTGAGAGGAAGGAGGAAGAGAGAAGGAAGGGGCTGTGGGGCGCCAGCACCCGTGGGAGAGAAGGAGGAG
>JAJJMA010077266.1:0-18600 GCA_023529015.1 Papaver nudicaule
GAAGACTAGTAAACATAAACAAGATCGTAAGACTTTGATAGACGTGAAAGAACAGAACACAAGTACAATACAAAGAAGACTAGTAAACATAAACTAGTTTCCCGTAATAGGTACTTCTAGGCTTCTCGATCCCCAAGAGAAGACTTGCACTAATCCAGACTGAAAGCAAAAGCTTAAAGGTAGCTGAAAGGAAAAGTGAATAAACACAAGCTTACTTTTCCGAAGAATGAAACTTGGTAGAGGGACAAATTTTTCAGGAGAGATACCACTCCTATTTATAATGACTAAGGCTTAGCTTTGAAATGAGGCTAACTTAATTTTGGAAACACAATTAAAGCACATTTCATATCAATTCCGAAATTCCTCATAGACTCATAGCATTTAATGAGATCTAATACTTTAACATTTTACATTAAATGAAAAAAGATATTCCATTAAATGTTTGTCAAAAGCATTCAAAGCAAATAATACTAAATGAGATATATTTGGATATTTCATTAATTTGAAATATAGTGCTTACCAAATATACTCCCTGGGATAGAGTTCAATTCGAAATACGTGTCCTTGGATTCGAAAATCATCTTATGGTATTATTAACTTCCAAATGTCGTCACCATTTTTGATAATGTCGACATTACTTCCTAAGCTTTGTTAGACGGGCCAGAACGATCCTAGGTGGAAGTGGGATCAGGTCAAATGTGGCTAACGTTCCGCATAAACGCATCATCGCAGACATGGACAAGCCTTGTGTGTTAATCTTAAGTGAACACGTAGGTTCAAGGACATTCTGAATCATACAATAAAGATATACCATTGAAAGTACGATGTATGATTCTCCGAGTAATAGCAAAATGTTGATCCTCATGAATTCTTGATTCCAATGTAGATAGTCACGTTAATGATATCCAAGAATTCAAATCAAATATCAAAAGAATAACCAATTGAATATTTGATCAAGTAGTATATCCATTCGAAGATCTAATCACGTACAATATTGATCAGAAATCATGTGTCAACTAACTAGAGAGACGAACCATATTTTTGATGATGACTCAAACCAACTTAGTTGTAAATTGAAGATGAACAAATTCAAACTTCAAACTGAGAATATCAAACTCATTCATTCGTTGAAGCACAAATCAAAATGATAGAGTTTGAACTTTGAAAATACGCATTCTGAGATAACCAATATTAGGTTTCAAAATCTACATTCTGTTTGGCAAAAACCAAATTAAGGTTTCGGATCCTAAAGTTCATGTATGACTGAAACCGAATTAAAGTTCCCAAATCTAGATTCCATATAGCGAAATCAAATTAAGATTTCGAACTTTAGATTTTGTTTTAACAAAACCTTGGTTAAGGTTTCAAAACAAGTATCTCATATTATTTCTTAACAAATGTTTGGTGTCGAACTTGAGAGTCCATGTGGTCAAGAGACGTTTCAGCATCACACCTTTTTGTCCTAGGCTATATTTCCCGGTTCACATAAACCATCAAGAAACCCCAGGGTCTTTATTATAGACCTTTTAGAACTCACATGGTCAAGACCCATTGGTCTCGATTCTCAAATCACTGTTAGCCAGTAAACATAGTTTCGAATCAAGTTTTCTCATTGGCCACAACTTATATTTAAGTTTCAGATCCAATAGCTCACGAATGCAAAAACCAGATTAAGATTTCCAAATCAAAGTCAGTTTTACCAAAACCTACATTGAGGTTTCGAACTCTGAAAGTCCATAAGTTGAGATAACATGAATATGGTTTTGAAATCTAAAAGTGTGATATGGCATTCTAGATGTTCATATGTAGTAAATCAAATAAATGATTCAGAACTTCAGTAATCAAAGCGAAACCATGATATAGTATTTGAACTCAAAATAGCAGTATATCAAGTCTACACAACATAAGTGTGAGTCACGATCTCGATTACATTTAGCGCATACAAGTACATAATTAATCAATCCGACATAGTCAGACAAGGTAAGTCGAGACGCAATACTGTGATGGATTAAATCTCGTAATACTACAGAGACAACATCACAACTGATATTATCCAACTCGTAGGTTTTAGGAAAAATCTTATATCACTTAGAGACGGTGAAGAAAGAAAGCTCTAAGCAATATAGAATGTCATAACTACATCAACAATACCGCAAGCGATAAAGTGGAGTTATATCTTAAGACACATTGATCACAAGTGATCAAGTCATAACGTAAAGCTCAAGCATTAAGTTATGTTTTTTTTCTTCTGTAGCACAAGTAAAGATAATGGAATCGCGTTATTTTGATTCACTAACCCCTTGAATGCGAAGCTGGATGTCGTCGTTTGCTCTTCAATCTTCTTCGACTCTTCATGTAGTGATTCTAAATCCTACCAAAATCTTCCACAACCTAAAGCTAAGATAATTAATTCTTTACCTAATGTGTGTTGTAAGCGGGCGAGTTTTGATCACTAAATTTGACATACCAACACCTAGTGAGGTTGACCGAGCCATGCTCTAACAATTACCAGGCCTCTTCAGATTCGTATTATGATGAAGTTAATTTAGTTGATGATTAAAGATACTTAGTTTTCATTGAAATTACAAACTTAAACATTCCGCTCAGTACACAATTATGGTTTGTAATAACCTTGTTTTGAAAATAACGACTGCGTTTTGTTTTTTCTTGCTTTCTATGACATTACAAAGTTCTATTAAACTTCATTGTTATCTCTGCCCATTCATGCTTAGTGACTGGAGCAGTTGAAGGTAAAGCATAGTTATCGTGCCCCTTCCATGCGACGAGTTTAGAAAACTTCTTAGATTTTCCGCAGGAGCCACAAACAAGATACCTACTGTCTCCATCCTTACTACCACCCATATATTGTATTTCAAACATGTCGTTGCATTCAGGGCATTCAGACCCGTCCCATGGACAATTGCCTGACCAGTGATCGGTCTCTCCACATAAGAAACAAGAGTGATTCTTGTACGGTTTTGGAGTAGAAAAAATGGGAGTGGGAGCTATTTTACCTCCATGGATAAATTCATCCAACCATTGAAAATCCCTACATTCAGGCTTCTGACACTTGAGAAACAACCTTGCGAGATTCTTAGGTGTATTTGACTCGATAATCTTGCAAAACCCATCACAATGTTTATTTGGACAAGCCGAGTATATCCATGGACATAGAGCACTTTTGTGTTTTTCGGATTGAAAAATTTCACATTTGATGGCGGAAGAGCACTGCAGATTAATAATAACAAGATGATTAGAAGAACAACTAGCTAGCTCTTAAAGCGAGTGCATTATAAAAGGAAGGTAGCAGGAGAAATAAGTTACTAACCTTTGAGCATCCCTAATGAGAGTTGTGATTGGGTTAGAGGTTGTGAGTGTTTGATTACATTGTTAGGTATTTTATAGATTAAAAAATAGCCGTTAGGAAAGTAGACGTTAGGAAAGTAGCCGTTAGGAAAGTAGCCGTTTATAAAATTTGAAATAGGATTACGAGATTCGAAATACAATAAATAATAGGGAGTTACAAACAAAGACTACATTACTTAATTTTAACCGCTTTTCATAAGGAAAATATTTAAGCTAAGTGGAAACATTAAGTTGAAGTTGTCCGCCACCAGGATTGTTTCATTCTTCGTGGCAAACCATAGTGATTGCCTTAATTAGATTTATGGAGCGTAACCTGGTACACTCTCCCTCAACAGGTCATAGCAACCCTCAAATACAGTGCTAATTCAAATACAGTTCCATAATCTTCGAAATATAGGGATGATGAGTAGGCTTTCTGAAAACACATTTAAAAACATAGGTAAGTGTTAATTCAAATGAATAAAGTGAATCACACACGCATGTAAGAATACTCTTCAATTGTTCGTTAGTCCAAGAGTGTTGTTCTTGGGTGACCAAACACGCGTAATATGCAAAAACGAGAGAATCTGTTGAAATCCTTCCATATCTAACTCTAAGTGATATGCATGACCTTTCATTGGGGTTTCTCCGTTAAACCTGTGAAAGGTTTGAAGAATACTGTGACAGAGAACTTGAGACGGTCATGTAGCGTTAACTCGCAACGTTGGTGCAGCGTTAATCTCAGTCATTCTGGTGATATAAGCATTTGTAAGCGCAATATCCTCAGCGGTGGTATAAGCAGAACCCATATTGAAAATATATTTGAAACTTTGATTGGAAGTGAAAGGTTGAATCTATGAAAAATGGAAGATGTCATTGTAGACAGTAATAAATTCGTTGGGTGATGACACCAGCGACCTGAGTTCGAAACTCGTCTGCATCGGGGTGGGGGGATTTTTCTTTATTTCTTTGCCTAGCTACCTGTAGGTAGTGGACTTCGGTCCAAATTTAATATAACCTTTCAAATTTAAAAAAAAAAACTATGAAAAATGTGTTGAGTGGGATGGATTTAGAGTCTAGAGGATGGGTTGGGTTTTATAGTAATAAAATACAGCAGCTCTCTTTGTTACCGTTATGTTTTGAAATTTCTAACCGTCGTGGGTTTCTTGAAAATTTAAAGTAATTAATATTTGGTTTTGACAACTAATTTTGTTTTTGTAGATGAGTTATACAGGTTTTATTACTGACGATAAAAACAACCTTGTTCAATGCTTCTGCAAGACTTACCGCGAACGACCCAAAGAACACCATTTGATGTTCTGGAAGAGAGTCGAAGAATTCTTTGATGAAATGGGGGTTAATCTATGCATAGAGTACACTTGGGAGCATTTGGCTTTTAGATTCCAATTAATTCAAGAAGATGTCCTGGAGTACATCAAATGCAACAAATTGGTTCTGCGACACTATGATGGCAAACAACGGAATTCATAGTAAGTATTACACAAAGTGTGTTCTTTTTTTCTTTTTCTTTTTATAGCAACCTAGAATTAATAACGTTTGGGCAGCACGCAACGGTTGTCCTTTCAAACACGGCGCATCTTTGTTGTACTTGAGGAGGAATAACCGCAGATTCTTTAAACGCCTGACTGAAACAGCAGAGGAATACGTTAGGTCCCTGCGACCGAAATACAGGGGCGAGTCCGAGTCCGAGTCTGAATAGTCCTTAATAGTCCTTTTATTTAAATGTTTTGTTTGGTACAATCATTAAGGGTTTAATTTCAGAAACAATCCTTATTCAGATTGATCGTCATCTATTTTGTTTTACGAGACAATGAACCAAAAACTTATTTAATCTTAAAAATATTTAGTGGATTATGAGATTGGGATTACATTACATAAATTGCAAATGAAATTACAAAACATAACTAGTTAAATGACAAATTCATTACATTAGGGAAATTTAACTACAGTACACTATAAAGAAATTACTAAACACACCTCGTAAAATTCACTTGGGGTAGTCATTGATCAAATATGAATTTTAATCAATATCATATCCCGGAAGATCGTTTTTGAAGATTTCGTAGCATTCGTCAAATTTAAATATGGTACCCATTTCACTAAAATACTTAGATCTCGCCAATAGCAATCTGTTGGTAGCCGACAAGTGTGGATTGCGCACTTGCACATCAACAAGGGCAATAAGAAACGTATCCACTGCATTTTGGATCGAATTGAATCGACCTTGAATTGATCTCCTGGTCCTTCCATTATTATTCTCACCATTATCAGTAAACAAAACAAAAATATCGAATATGCAATTCCATTGAGTGATAATGTCTCCGTCTTGAATTCCCATATGTGCACCAACAGTAATAGCTACATACGCTTGAACAATAAATACATCTTCTTCGGGAGTAAAACGAACAACCATATTGAACAAAATGCAAAACTTTGAGTGAGAGATAGAATGAAAAATCAATGAAAATAGTATTGATTGGGATGGATTTTGAGTTGAGAAGGGTAGGTTGGTTTTATAGTGAAATACCCAACGAGTCTATTTTTTATCGTAGCAAATTTGCCCGTTAGAAGTGATTTTACCGTTGGAAAATGGTGATAGAAATGGAGTGTAAAGGGGGTGAGGAAAAGAAAAGTCAAATAAGTAATAAACCGTGGGGCGGCTAGTTAGTAAGCGCCTATATTTGGACGGCTTCTCACTAGCCGTTGGCACTTACTTACAAACCACCTGGTAAAAACAACCCAAAACTTGTCACACATGTATTCACCAAATTAAAACTGTGTGGGACTTTTGCATACACATGTATTTACCAAATTAAAACTGTGTGGGACTTTTGCATACATTGTGGGATATATACCTACTATTCATTGTAAAAGTGCATTGTAAAAGTGCACCATAGCGCTTGCTCTTAGGAATTTGAGTTTCTTAAAAATCCAGGGCCATTCAACGGAAGGGATTAATGTTTTCAACTATGTGATCTCGACTAGAGAAGGGCATCCCAGTGCACGTGCTACAAATTTGGATGGAAAATGAAAAGTGGGTGCAAACTCAAAACTGTTGGGCAAAATAGGTGCAACCTCTAATTACTAGTTGTATCCAAGTGCATCCACTGAATACCCCTAATATATTTGAGCTGCAACTTACATGATAAATCTAGAATTTCTTTTTGAAAAAGATCTCAGGAACTAAAACACTAATCTCAAGCTGGTTCATGTGACACATGAATGAATGTTACCCCGACAAAAGAATTAGTAAGATAATGAGAGCAAAGAATTGTATACGGAAAAGGCTTGATCATGTTGTCTGGATCCTTTTTGCTTCTTTGAAGACCCACACAATTAGATTCTAATGATCTAATCATTGGCACAGCCAACCTCAACCTCTCCTGAATATTCCTCCAAAGAAGCCGCCTTTACGTCCTTTTGCCTTGAGATCATTCACTGCAAAAATGAAGACGTAACAAGATACATACTGAAAACTGAAAGTTGGCCACTTATTGGAAGAGATGGTAATATCAGTAGAAGTTAAGAAGTTAAACCATTTATTCGCCCTGCTGCAAATAAAGCTTCTTCTGCAATGGGTCTCCATTGTTCTGCACACGAGTAGTTGATGCCCATGCCAACACTGAGTCCTCTCAGCAGATGCACAGTGCGAAGAACAGAAAATAGCTCCTCTGGGAAAGCCTGTGATAAATTTCATAAACGAAAAGAAAGGAATGAAACTGTAACACTATTTCAAGAACATAGGTACAACAGGGATACCTCGACAGCAATCTTTTTGATGGAAGATTCTTCCGAAAATGGTTGCAGCATCATCATCCCAGGGGGCAATTTTGTGTCAAACATTGTCTGAGCCAATTTAAGCATTTCCTTTTCTTCATTTTCACATTTGACCAGGATTCCTATGCCAAGATCCCTGTTAAATTGAGGGAAAAGAATTACAGCAAAAGCAAGGTCACCAACAAAACCCAGTTTTTACTTTGAATCTCTTTCCTAATTTTGTCTAAAACATAAAAGCAAATGCAAGCAAACTCAGTACCTATAGCTTTGAGATGCCCTGAAAGAGTCATTGTCGGCAATTGCCAGAACTAGATTTGCATATCCAAGTCTCAGGTCATCTGGGAGATCCTTAACTTGCCCATAATCTAACAAGGCAACCTGAAAATGTGGAAGGCGAAGTTACAAATTTATGCGAACAATATATTGATTAGATACTGAGTTGCAATATGAATCATTTACACTTGCCTCTGATCCTTTACAGATCATGATATTTCCAGGATGAGGGTCTGCATGAAAGAACCCACTCTTCAAAATCATCTGACCATACGCTAGAGTCAAACTTTTAAGGATGTTCCTGTGATAACGTACATTTTGTGAATTTGAAATACTCAAAGTGTGATCAGTGTTGATCATGTAAGAATATATGCCAGTATGAAAAAATTAGTAAAGCTAAGGGACTCATGCTCTATGAATCAAATGAGAAACCAGTCAAAGTCTCCACCAGCTATCAGTTGGCTATGGTATGAAGTACATTGGACAACGCAAATGGCTTCACAAGCCAATTGGTGCATACAATTGGGTCAAATCTGGGTTATATCTCTAGATAGTCAAATTCCTTAAGATAGATAAGATAGTACACACTTCTAATCTGTCAGCAATAATCCATTCTCAAAATGATAAGAGTAAAAGGAGATTTCATACTCTAGGATAATCTAGGGATCTTACTGCTTTGCCATTGCTGCAATCTTACTGCCAGGATCAATGCCTCTTTTAGCTATCTCATCGCCAAGGTTCAGGATTGGGATTCCATCAATAAACTCCATAACTAAAACCTTCCTGATCAAACAAGAGAAACACTTGATTAAATAAAGTAGATCATATGATAATACATAGTAAAGGTACTTTTAAGTGTTAACAAATTCTATCAAGAGCAAAATAGCAAATAGCAAAGTGAATGCATGTAATGATTCAAACCCTGAATTTACTGAAAGAAGCACCACATAGTATCACTATATCAGAACAATGATGCAAAGAAATTGTTTTCGTGGTTCAGCAATAATATACCTAGTCACCATCTCCCGCTTCACACGTGGCACCTGAACAGGAGCCTTTTTGTTGTTCATTCGCAGAAAATGTCCGATTCTCTCCATAGCTTCAGCCTCTCTTACAAAGTCAAACTCATACCCAATCTAGAAAAAGATGCCCACACACAAAGAAATGAGAAACTATAGATGATGTGAACAGCTAATCACGACCACTACATATGTAGTACACACCTGTTTCTCCATTTCTTTGGTTATAGAAAAAAGGTCAAATTTGATATCAGTCTTTTGCAAATAACAAGCAAATGCTTGGTTGTGGATATCAGTCATCATTAAATCCTGAACTCCATCATGTTGCACCTACAAATGCACATAGGAGTCAGAAAAAATGTCACTGCATATTCGAGAGAACCTACAAAACTTCAGCCTTACATACCTTCACAGCAACATCGCCCTTCGTACCTCTTAATCTTGCACGATGGACCTAAAATCAAGAATGAATACCACATTGACGAATCAGTATTACACTCGCCAATTCGTGGTTGAGACAGTAATCTTTTCTTTTACATTATGTTTCACTCTTGATACATGAATAGTACCAGAACAAATTCCCCTTTCAGATGTTGGCTTTAGAAAGTTGTGGTTGTAAGGTAAAACATGATTTAACGTTGAGTTTCTCAAGACACAAACCTGTGCAATTGAAGCGGATCCAAGAGGCTCGACATCAAATCTCTCAAAAACTTCATCAACACTTTGACCTAACTCTTTCTCAAGCACAAGCCTAACCATTTCAAATGGTGTACCAGGAGCTTTATCACACAATGTGACAAGCCTTTTCACCCATGCTGCTGGTGCCAAATCCGGCTTCCCCACAATTTGAGCAACCTAAAAACTCAATAATGCAAAACACAAATTAAAGACCTGAAATATGAGTAACCAAATCAAAATTTCAAACCCAGAGATCTTAAAAACCAAAACCCATCACAAACAGCAACATTCAACAAGAAACTAAGCAAAAAAAATATATATATATCATAAAAAAAAGGGTGAAATTCATGAATGTATACCTTGAGAAAAAACCCACCAAGTTCAGAACACATTGAGTAGATCTTATCAGCAGCAAGCTCGTGTTGTCTTTCCCACATTGCTTCTTGCTTGTTAACATCTTTCACAAAACTCATTCTGACCTGAAAAACCTTATAACCAGTGTAGATATCAGCAGCTCTAGTCCAGAATTGAAAAGACCTTTGCCATGGTCGGAAATGATTACTGAGTTTTTCACTTAAATCCTCAAATTGAGGAAACGGTGGCATCTTTGTTTGCAGGGAAGTCTTCCAATTTCAATCCAATTCAGCCAAGTTGATTTCTTTTCTGCAGATATTTTGAGCTCATTATGAGTTTCTATTTTCTGTGGCGAAGAAATCGAAATAGGAGTTTTTGGGATCAAATGTGTAGGCTAAAAGGAGAAAGGGAAACTCTCCGAAGTGAAAACTACTACGGTAAAACTTCGAAAAATTAATAGTTTACAAATTCTATTAATTTAATAATTTATTATTATCGAAATATTCTAAATTAAGATCTTAAATTTAAAAATAAAATTAGTCTAAGCGAAATTTAAGAAAAAAAAAAATATATCCATTAAGGAGAGAAACCGATTATATTAAGTACCTCAAACAACGTGTGTTCTACAGACCTATCCATATTCGTGTGTAAATTTAGTTTGGAGCTTGTGAATGGAAAAGGTTGTAGCCTATTTTGTAATCATCAATTATGTGAATTCTAGTGAATGAATCATGATTTCATAAGCGATAGGTGCAAGAATCAAACCATGTTTTGCTTGCCCTTTTCATTCACGTTTAGTTAACTATGTAGTGGCCGATATAGTCTGCACATATTGCACCAGACATGTTTTCTTAATTATCTCTCTTGTTAAATGTTTAGATTGTTGGTGTAATAAAAATGTCCTTGTGAATTTAATGATTTGATTATATATTTAAGGATTGCCTTACTTCTTAGAGGACATGATGATTGGATATTATGAAAATTGGTTGATAGTTTGATATTGTCGTGCTGGCTTTTGTGGAAATAGATTGGGAATATTATTTAGTTGTCTCAAAGGAACTAATTAATTAGCTTATCCAAGTGGACAAGTCCAAATGTCAGACTTACAAGGTCTAATTCTTAAATGTATTTTTCGCAGTAAAGTATACAATGGGTACTGTGTGATCTTTTATTACCATTATGGTCATGGGTGGATTTATGAATGAAAGAATTGTTCTTGTGGCTTAAGCTTAAATTTTAAGGTCTATATGTGGTCGAGATGGGTCAGGTTATGTGTTGGACCTGACCAACGTATTTTAAATCCTTAAATGGTGTATGGGGTGTGTCCTGTTATATCATTATGCTTTCCTAAAAAAATGAGCAGCTGGATTTGATGCTTTGATTGATCGGTGTATGCGGTATGTCCGGTTACATCGTATCATGTCTGTGTCGCCAGAAACATGCGACTTGAGTTTGTATCTATAATGATGTATGAGATCAGTTCAATTACATCATTATTAGTGTGAAGTTGTAAGATTGATGCATGAGATCAGTTCGATTACATCATTATTAGTGTAAAGTTATAAGATTGACGTATGAGGTTAGTTTTATTACAACATTGTTAGTGTTCAAGTAGTGTTATCTGTATTGAATTATGGTTCTTGTGATTTAAATCTTTCTTAGCAATAAATCCTAGGTTGACAGACGGGTAGAGTGATATTATTTAACATCTCATGTAATTCTGTTGTCATAAGTTGTTTCCTATAAAATATGTTAACTGGGTTCTAATCTTGTATTTGCCTTGGCCTGGAGATTTAGTGAACTTGCTTGGAGTTTAACTCCCGTTGATTATTTTTTCAGGTGTTAGTAGAGATTATGTAAAAGACTGTTAGACTTCAGAGATATCTAAATCATGGCGGACATCCATATTCTTCCTCATTTTTTCTAGTGTTTTTGAATGTTAGTAGTCAGACAGTGAGGGTAATTGGAGATTTGGGTACCTCTTGTAAAACTTTTGAGTTAGAAATACTTCAAAAAAATTTATTGTTCTATCAAACCTATGTTAGCAAACTTTGTACTACTTATTAATATCATTTTATACATTCTACATTTTAGAATAGTACTTGTTATATCAATTATTTACACAGTAGTGGTCTCTTTATCAGAAATAATGGCTTAAATTTTTGCGTAAGTGCCGGCCGGGCTTATGTGAAAATGAGGGTTGTTACAGACCTGATCCATTACTCATTGTTGTCACCTCGTACTCATTGTTCTAAGCAACTTTCACACTCATTTTCATCTCTTTCCTTTTTCTTCTTTTCCATTGGTTTTGGCAAACATGTTTTGTAAGAGCAAGACACTTACTGCCAAGATGAGAACAAGTAATGTTACAAGCTGGAGTATTGCTCTATACGTCTAGATAAGATTTAAAGTACCTAAAAAAATAGGAAGAACGGGAAGGCAAAGTCTTCAGAGGCAACTGCTTGGGATACTAGCCACTTTATTTGGAGTTTCAAAAGTGTTCACCGAACAGATTGCTAATCTTGATAACTGCTCATGTTCCTGACATACAGAACCTAAAAGTCCCAGCAACTCATGGCCTTTGCCAGCCTCTGACTAAAAACTACTATGTCACAGCATTATGCTTACACAATGTACTTTATGCGCATAAATAAAGGGTGAATATCTAAAGAAGAAACTGATCAACCTGTTTCCATCTATTCACATTTGAATTAGGGAACATCTTAGAGGCAAGCAAATCATTTTTTTGCTTGAACATGTAAAAATTCTTGTATAACATGGCAATTACAGCTTCCTATTCACTATAAAGTTACTTATACAATACAAAAGTGAAATAAACAACAGACATATATAGAAATGCACCTGTACATAAGCCTTTCAATAAAATCCTCTTCCTTCATTTGTAGAAGAGACAGCTGAGTTTCATCTCCAAGTGTTGACCATAAACCAAGCAGTGTATCACAAGAGAGCCTAGCAGTGTGGAGAGCACATGCTTCTCTTGTCCCATGACCTCTGCCATAATTCGTCATCCCCCCTTGGCCTATCCATCCTCGGCCATCCCCACCACAAGCGTCAGGGTAACGCAATTTACGTTGTGATTCCCTCTTCCGTGCGCCAGCGAAGACCTGAATGCACAGTCGAGGCGGGTACACGAGCAATGACAAAAAAAAAGTTGATCAAACTCACATTTTGGAGTGCCTTAAGTGATTTTATAGTACAAAATTTGCAGAAATTACCACATTGAAGTAGTTGTAACAGAGGGCCATCTGGAAATGCTGGTAGTTTACGTGGATACAAATAACAAAGTAATAGCAAATCTTGAGATTTAATCATGTCCAAATCTAACATAAATCAAAATAGGCAGGATGTGTTTCATCCACCATTTGGATATTAACCAGATCCCTGACTTCTTAAACGTAAGATGCTAGCAATGCATCCAAAATTTAGATTCATGAAAGACTGTATCAGGGGCACACAAGCACATGCTAACTCATTGACCATCCTTATACAGAGTAAATACCATGGGAAAATACCAGCTTAAACTGCTGCCAAACTGTTTTAGAAAAAATATTACACGTACACCATCTTGCTAGGTCCAATGAGCAGATATGTATCGCTAACATTGTAGACGGACTTAAATGGAATATACAGTTTTCATGAGGTAATTGTATGACACTACATAAGAAAGTCATAACGTAGTAAGTGTATAGTAACTTGACAAGAAAATAGTAAGATAACAATTCCATCTGTTACACCAACAATTGGTATAATACTAGAAATCTCATTTGCATTAAGCTGAGCAGTCAAATAGTAAATTGTTCCACAAATCGTCTATGAGCACTCAAAATGGAACGATCACTATGACTTTAGGTTGTTATGCAGAGTGACAGTTATTGTCTATTCCATCAAATAATCTGTATCTTTTTCCTAATTGAATAAAAACCGAAAGGAAAACGACCTATTTTTCTAGTTTGAAGTTTGAACTTCGAACATCTCTATGTCAAAACAAAAATGCTCAGCTAAAATGCCTAATAGAGTGACACGAACCTAATTATCCATTACATATCTAAATCAAAAGTAGCTTCAAGTTCCTATAATTATACACATCAAATTCTGCTCAACTCTGTTTTTAAAAAAAAAAAAAAAAAATCTGCTCAACAAATCAACACAACCAAAACCAAAATCAAAAACTAAAACAAGAAAACCCATTAAGAACTCTTCATGATTGATTTTCTACTTAGTTTCTAAAGTGTGGTTACTTGAATTTCATTTGGCAACAAAATTTTCAAATTTTCTACTGGAGAGATTATGCTACAATCTAACATGACTTATAGATATCAGTGGTTTCCACATGTTCTACTGGATAGATTATGCTACAATCTAACATGAATTATAGATTTCAGTGGTGCACATAATTCTTTTAGCAGGTTTACTTAACTGAACACACTAAAAATGTCGGATAAAATGCCGGACGATTCAATAACCAAGAGGATTTTCATAGTATACACAAATGTGCCCTAGTTTTCAAAGTCAATTTGCCCTAATTAAAACAAAAATTAACCCAACATCAATTTTGCAATAATTTAAACAAAAATTAATCAATACGGTTGATAGTTACCTGAGAGTTAGGATAATTTAACCAGGTGTTTCCGTAAAGATGAAACCCAAATCAAAAGATTTGATTTGATTTTGGGTTTTGGTGATGAACGATTTTGGGAGAATTCGGATTGATTTTGGGTTTCGAAATTCGATTTCTTGGATTTCAAATAGATTTTCTTCGATCTGAGTATCGGTTTGATCTTCCTTTCATTTTTTTCGATCTGGTTTTTAGGTTCTTAAGCGAGAGAGCAACAGAAAAAATCTAACATGGAAGAGAAGAATGAGAAAGGAGAACCTGGTTTATGTTTTCTGACAAAAATACGAATATACCCTCGACAATTCAATTTATGACCCGGTTTTTTTATTTTTTAATTTTCCACATCTATCCTTCATATTTTGGATTATTTACAAAACTGATTAAAGAAAAAAAAAATTGAAAAACATAGAGGGTAACTCAGTAATATCATGTGGACACCAAAAACACCAAATCCAATCTTTTTGTATTAAATTGAAAAAAAAGTCATTATTCATTTGACACAAAGTCACCATATATAGGGTCCTCCCTCGCTTCGCTCGGTCGGCCCAATAATCTGATTTTATTTCGGTCAACAGGTCAAGAGGATGCGATTCCAAATCTGTTATAGTTGTTTCTGGATCTTCATTCACTTCTAGTGATGTTGTCCTTCTTATAGATATTTAATTTATGTGTTTTTAGTTCCAACCAAGTTTTTCATTTCAATTCTGAATATTGGACTGATGTTATCATTAATGATATTGATTGGTCTTTCTACAACTATGCTTCTTGGAACAATAATACTAATACTGGATTAGGTGATGTTGGATATCAATATTTAGTTTTATGTTTGGATTACCGACGTTTTCGGTTACAATTTTTTTCCCCAGACATTTGTGGTGTAGCAGCTGATATAATCTACCTTAATTTTGAGAGAAAAATACTCATTCAATCAAATGCATGCTCCTTGCTCGTAGTTGCTGGTGTTGTTGCAGTTGTAGCTAGGTATGTACAATGATAAATTTTTAGTGTTATAGTCATGTTTGTGAGGACTTAGTTCTCGATGAAGTCTAATCTTTGTAGGCGTTTGTTCATGGTAAGGGCGATAGTCAAATGTTGTGTAATATTGCATTTTGTGTGGCCAGGAATGATGTTATCATCAACTGCATTTCAAACTGGTGCATTCTTAAGGTTACAATACCAACATCATGTTCTAGTATAATTGAACTGAAAAATTAAGTAGTATAAAGTGTATGTAACAAAGACCTCAAAGTTATTAGCCGATCACATGATGTATTATGTCTTAAGACTGAAGTTGTGTGATTTAAACTCATGAAACTAATAATCATTTTTGTGGGTGCTCACCATAATATCTACCGTGAGTTGCTTATTCATGAGTCGGTATCTTATTATTGATACTTAATTGAGCAGTAGTATTGCACAACTCAAAATACTTAATATAACTAGGAACGAAAGCCTAACATTTTTGAACTTATTCTCTATCGCATCAGTTAGCCGCAATTCTACCGTAACTTTATGATTTCTTTTTGGAAAAACCAAAATATCCTTTACATTTTCTTGGAAATGTTGGCAGCTCTTGCACCAGGTTCTGAATTGCAGATACTTTTACTGATGTTGCATTTGGGGTTTTTTCGCATGAATTGATGTTGTTTGTTTTGTTAGGTTGTTGCATCCATATTTGTCAATTCTTTGTTCATATTTCCTACATGATTTTGGGTCCTTGGTATGTTGTGAAAGTGGTCTCCACTTTTCTTGCATCATTTGCAGCTTAAGTATACTTGTAGAGAACAGCAATAGTAGTCCCCCATTTCATAGAAATCCAGTGTAATTTTAAAGACACTCTATATAGTAGAACAATTAAGATTCTATCCTCTTGAGTCCCTTTTTATTTCTTTAAATTGATCTTGACAAGTTGGTATAATATGCAACAGGGACCTGTTGATAAAGTGGCAGCTCCTGCACCTCACACATCTACCGAGTAAGAGTTTCTCCTGTTCTTATTTCTTTTTCCTCATGTATTCGACCTCTCTTGAACAATCCCAAGATCATTATACTGATATCTAAGGCACCAAAGAAATCCAAGAAATGATCCAACAGTTAATGTTCTTACATATGTAGTCGCTGATTACACAAGCAATGTGCATGTCTACCAGCTGAGTACGCATGTATTAGAAGCATGTGTAGCCACCTAATACACAAGCAATGAGAGACGAGTCGAGGGACTAGTTTGCATATATACCTTAACTACTTGCAACCTGGGTATTGAATGTTGTTCACTATTTTCATTCTTCATTCTGATTTTTTTAGTTTCTTCATTCTCCATTCTGATTTTTTCGTCATTAGATCTTTGTTTGCTGGTAGTTGTTCTCTTAAAAATTGATTTTTGTAGGTTAGTTGTTGTGTAGTTGTTGCATACACATGCTATGGGAAACTGTATTTGTTGGATACACAAGCTAAATTGCATGTGTATCTATTGGATACACAAGCTAAATACTGCAACGCGTTGTGAAGGTGCTAACATAAAGACTCAACTCACTCTGGACTAACAGTGAAACATTAAGGAAGAGACGTCAGTCACATCTTGATGATGTTGTGGTTGTGATTATGAATGAAGTCCCTTTGTGTACTTTTAGGTCCTTGATTTGTAAGGACTAATTTGTTTTGGTTTTTCTTTTGTAAGGATTAATTGGCTTTTGTAAGAATTATTCTGTAGTCTTTCAATTCTTTAGTACTTTTTTCTGTAAGCATCTGTATCTTATGAGTACACATGCTTTTTAGCATCTGTAGCAGCTCATAATATCAGTCAAACACATGTGTATCCACTAATTACACATGATTTTTAGCATCTGTAGCAGCTCATTACACAAGTCAAATGCATGTATATCTACTGATCACACATGATTAACACATGTATATCTACTGATTACACATGATTTTTAGCATCTGTAGTAGCTCATTACACAAGTCAAACTCATGTGTATTTGCTGATTACTCATGATTTTTAGCATCTGTAGCAGCTCATTACACAAGTCAAATGCATGTATATCTACTGACTACATATGCTTTTCAACACAAATTACACAAGAAAATTTTTGTTATTGTTTTAAAGCGAGTACACTAGCCGGAAACAAATTTTATGAAACAATTTTAGGATGTGTATTAGTCGATTACACAAATAGTTTATCACTTACAAAAAATAAATAATCAAAGTACCAATAACCAGCAAATGGTCTACTAAGAATTACGAAAAATGTACAATACTGTAACCCATAAGTGGTTAAACTAAGAACTAAGTAATAGTAAACAAGAAACCGGTTAACACATTATAGCATGATTATAAAAAAATGAAAATCTAATACACATACACATATCAAAACAGAACACAATGACGATAAATTCAGAACAATTTCAATCTAGTTTCTGTATTCCAGGTCACATTATCTTAAAAATACATAGAATTTACATCTTACATGCACTTAACTATTACATAATGATAGACAAACTTCCTACAAATAATCTAACAAAGACTTTTAATAAGCAACATAAAAGCTTTTCAAACCCTCAGATCCACTGTGAACCCATACTCCACTATTTTGTGTCTTTCTTCACCACTCCCACTTAAATGTATGGAATCTGTATCCATTGATAATGTGGCCATTGAAAGTCACAACTTCCAGTCTAAACCAGTTAAGATTTTTTTTTTGATGTTGTAAAGACGAGGGTACCGAGTACACCACCAATCTTTTATTTTAGTCCACCTATAAGTCAAACCTTGACCGGTTCCTGAAATCAAGAACTCAAGAACAAGATCTCTTTCAGATCTGATTGATTCACACAAGGGAGTCAATACTAGAATCCGAAAGACTATGTCAACCAACCAAGTACGATACTTTAATTATATAAGATGACTCGAATATAATGCGGAAGTAAAGTAAAGTACACACAAGATTTTGTTAACGAGGAAACTACAAACTCGTAGAAAAACCCCGGGACCTAGTCCAGTTTTGAATACTCTTAAGAATTAAGCCGCCAACACACCTACTCCCAGACTTCGGACTAGCTGGTGCAAACAATATGACCCTAATACGACTATTAGTCACAAAGATTTCCGATCAGTATTCCTACGCCTCCAACCACAGCAACATGGTCACGCACATGTACTCTCCTACATAAACAGACGCCCGTTACTGTCTTACGCAAGAGTTGCCTCACAGCCCGTCGCGAGGACTATCGCTACCCGACCTCCAATCAGACGATTACAACCTTTGGACAACAACCAAATAGCGGCATGTCAAATCGCTAGATGATATCCTTGGTAACTAACAGATATTTCACCGAAGTCTTTTCACACCAAGAGCGAGGTTATTAAGTTTACTTAGGCAATAAACACCTCGAGATATCGATCAAGGTTTCAAAACCTAAACTCCCGAAAGAGCAACCTTGTCGTCCCAGTTGGAATCAAGCAGATAGTTGTAGCAAGTACGAATGATATGACCGTGA
>JAJJMA010077272.1:0-10591 GCA_023529015.1 Papaver nudicaule
TCTCCATCCCTTACCACTTCCAACAGTGTAGACCTCGACCTCTACAACAGTAGATTCCCAGGTTGTTGATCCTCCTGCAAAATATATCCTAACAACTTTGTACTCGTTCGTTTCGACAAGGAAACCATATCCACAAGCCAAATGAGCATAATGATCATACCGAATCCATTTTGACCCTTTTGTCTCATATTCCGGATAACAAACAAAATCTGGAAGAACAATGTATTCTCTTGTACGAGTAGAAAATCTGCATAGGTACTCAAGGAGCCATATCCATCAGATCTACTCATACATACAGTAGTTTTATTTGAGATTCAATGGTGCGAAGGCCACCAAGAACAATACCGAAGGTAATCCAAACAGTAATTAAAGACTGAAAACATATAAATAGCAAAGACTAGGTGTATGAAGACTTGTATATATTACAATGCTGTGATTACATGAATATAACCCTAAGGAACCAGAGGAGATACAGACCTAATCTCTCTCTTGCTGCTTAGGCTCAACCCAAAAAGAATCCAACCCTTACAATGTTTTCCCAGCTCGCCTTATATAGGCCGAGCTTGGGTGGTTTACAGCTAATAAGGACAAACGACTCAATCGTGGTGATGTCAGTCCCTGTCGAGTAAGGCGGTTTATTCGCTCCGAGGTTGATTCTGGGGCTTCGGTCCTTCGACATAGTCCGAATCCTTTCCTTCCGAGTCTTCACTCCGTTCGATGTGACTTCTTCTTCTTCTTCAGGCTGGTCCGAGATCTCGCTGCCGGTCCTCTCGGTGTGGTTTGGCTTCTTGGATGCGAGACACGTGTTCCGAGGGGTTTTACCCCCTACATCTCTTGTGACCGGGTTAAAAATGATTGCAGGTCTGTGATTATCAAATGTTTTGGATCGAACTCCGTAAATACAAATCAAACCATTAAAGGAACCAATTAAGATGTAATCATCAAAAGGAGTTTCCATCTTGATATTTCTATGAACCGGTGCAACATAATTCCAATCATCATTTTCATCCAACTCAAAATAATAAAGAGGTTCATTAGAATCATAATCATCAACAACATCATATTCCTTCATGAATATATATCTTAACTTACCGGAATCGGGTGCATTGGGGTGATTGAGACGAGCCGAGTGGATCGTGGGAAATGATGGCTGCTGAATCAGATCCTTCCATCCTTTACAGACCAACTTGCATTCTAGCACTGATTCAGCCGGTAAACGACTTAAGATGTCTGAAATCATCTCTGCCGGAAGAATCTGATTGAATTTCTTCATCTCCTGAATAAGGGTTTTGTTGAAGAGGAATCGAAGATTTAGGGATTTTGATTTTCGCAGGGGTTTATACACACGCTCCCTCTACTGGGATGTGTTGTCATGTGGGTACTTACACTCAGTATACACTCTTTTGTGACCCTAGTTGGACATACACTAGTTGGCGCCGGATTTTCTTGCCAGCGGTTATGGACTCCCGGAGCCGGAATTTCTAAAGAAAAAAGGGACCAAATCAATAAATTTCAGTTTGATATCTATCTCTTCAAAATCAGGTTTCCTCACACTCAACTGCAAAATTATCTTCAGAGACAATTTCTGAAAGATTTTATAATTCAGTTTCCACGGTAAAATTCATTAGGTAGTCGTGAATAGATTGGCTTTTTGCACGGTGACAGTTTGAGTGGTACATTTTTTAATCTGTCTAGATCAAAGAGGAAGTCATCAACTTTGTTGTGTAGATTCTGACAGTCTTGAAAAATGTTACGGAATTCTGTCATTTGACCAACGGTGTTTGTTAGTTCAAGAACTAATACATTAAGAGTTTTTGGTCGTAAACCTTGTGTTTAACAAACATCTTATAGGTTGGATCGCACTACAAACACATATTGTTAGGTCTTTAGGTGTTTGCTTTTAAATGCCTTCAAAATATGGTCTCAACCAATGTAATTCTGAATAGATTTATAGGAGTTCCAAATATTTGTTCTTTATATGATCAAGAAAATGAATTTCTGGTTCATATTCTCTTTATATGTCCTTTTTCCAGGTGTGTTTGGTTTGCTTCTAATGCAAATCCTTTCCCACCTAACTGTGTGATTCTCTAGTTATACCGGTGAATGTCTGATTTTAGCACTCCACCAAATGGTTGGCCAACAGAGAAGGGTGACTGGAAAGCCCTTTGCCTGGCAATCATTTGGCACATCTGGAAAGCCAGATGTGACAAGAACTGCAGGAGTACCAATCAAAATCCTAAAGTGGTAGCTACTCAGGCCCTTTCCATCTGGGAAGATAATTTGAGGATTGGTACCAAACCCGACAATCATCATAACATTAATCTCCATGCAGTCTGTAAATGGATTCCTCCTTAATGAAGGGTCAGAACGGTAGTATTGTCAGAGTTGATTGTTTGACTGAGTGGGAATCGCGTCAGCAATCCTTATCCAGAATTCGGTTAGTCCGCTGATTGATTATAATAGTTAGAGAAATCGCCGATCCCTTTTGGTCGGCGAATAGCGACAAGTAGTGTCAGAGATAGTCTTGTCTGTATTAATTGTAGTCCAATATCTTGAGCGTCTATATAAGGTGAGAGATCTCATCTGAGAAAGGGGTTGGTCGAGTGAACTTTGGGTCTGGTTTACAGAGAGACAAAGCTAGGGTTTTCCCTCTTACTCTCCTTAGCCCAGAATCTAGAGAAGAACTCTGGTGTATGTAAGAGAGATTAGTTTTATAAAGGTGAGTAATGTATTCATTTCTTAATCAATGAGACGAACTTGGAAGATTGTGCTTAGTATGCTGATAACTCATGTTTAGTATCTCTGAACTTTATTTACCTCTATTATACTATTGTTCTTTATGTTATTATGCATCTCACACATGATTCACATGGGTGTATTGGTAAAACCTAACTTGTTGTCAGACGCCACTCTAGTAAGGTGAGTCACCAAAGAATGTGGGTTCTGATGGATCCAGAGCGAGTTTGAGAGAGCTTCTATCAAGTCGTTCAAAAATGATATCATTTGCATCCTGTCTGTTTGTCCAAGTAAATGGGATGCCTTTAAAACCCAAATCAATCAAACCATAAAGATCAATGAAGTCAAGAAAGGTCGCTGCTTGTGAAGCATGAAAGGGTCTGCCACCCTTCTTTTCCGCATGTGAAATAATTTCATTGAAATCGCCAAAGAGCATCCAAGGCAGTTGAGGAGGGGGAACCATAGACTGGAATTCTTGCCAAAAATTGGTCATCGCCGCTGGATTAGGCAGCCATAGATGCCTGTTAAAAACCATGGAGTAGGTTTGGAAGGTTGTGTTATCTTCACATGTATCATGCTCTGATGAGCAATAAGAATATCCACCTGCATATGAGAATTTCAAAGCAAACAGAGACCTCCACTTCTGCCATTACATGGAACAACAAATCCATCAGTAAATCCTAGAGTATCTCTAAGTTTGTCAATAAAGAGACCCAACAATAGTTTCAGCCAGGAAGATAATTTCAGGCTTATATTGACGAGTGAGTTTAGAAAGTCTTTGTCTAGCCGAGGGTTTGCTAGCCCCCTGACAATTCCAAGCAAGAAAACTCATAGATTAAATGTAAATAACATGTTACAAAAACAGAATATTGGAACAGATGTATGGTGGCTGAAGCAGAGACCCTGTGAAGATAAGGTGACAGAGACTATAAAACAGGGTTGACTGGGTCAGATGAATTGAGTTAACTCATTGATCCCGGCCAAAACTCAGATCAGAGAACCAACAACAATTAGATGATTACCATGAAGATAAAATTCTAAAGACCCCGAAAGGAGGAGCAAAGTAACCCAAGGATTAAGACAAAATGAGACCTAAAATAAGGTCACAAAATCCCTAGCAGGTTAATCAACCCCGACCCAAGTAACAGGGGAAGAGGGGAAGCACCAAAATCATCACCATAGGTCAACGTGATGAAAAGTAGGAAAAACAAGAATCAAACCTAGACATAAGATGGACTAGCTAGTAATCCAGTAAGGTCGAAGTACGGTCTTCAGATCTGAAACTTGGATTTGAATATTTGGTGAAATACCTATTCAGGAGATCGGACAGAAAGGATCAGTTGAATACTTAGAGAAGAAAACGAAATCAGGATGAAAGATGAAAAGTAGAAACAGAAGGAGATTAGAGAGAGGATGAAGGTGAATCGGAACTGAATAAGTGACTTAGTTGACCCCGATTTAATCGCCACTCCAGGTTAGCAAGTCTGTTTATTTGCTTAATACTACAACTATCAAAATGTTTTTAAGTTAAAAATTATGTACTTTTTTTTTCTTTTCGAAGTAAATTTATGTACTTATCAATTACTGAATCCCAATGACTTCAAAGGATTTTAATACAATTTATTGATGTGATTAATCAACAAGTTAACAATCTGAATGCACAATTATAACAAAAGGAGATCAACAAAAATCATCAAGATTTCCCATCACCCCCCCATTTATGAAACTCAATTCACGAGAAAAATAAACCTATTTTCACATAAGAAACTCACCCATTCATCATCATAGACTGGTAATCTTGTTCATTTCTCCTCTAAGTGCATTAGCCCTAACCAAACTCCCAATAGTGTTAAAAGCCAATTTCAAATCCTCAATGGGATTTCCAGGCACGACTCTCTTATACAAGTAACTATCAAATGTCATCCTCTGCACATAGTCATCAGCGCACATCTCAACGAAAGCCTCTCGGGCCGGGTTCGACCGGTAAAACACCTTCTGCAGTATATCCAAAACCTTGTAAGTCGGCCAGTAAGTTTTATCCCATTTCTCCAGATAATTTCTCAAATCCGCTTCGTTCACCATTCTCGTCCCTCTCTCGGACCCTTCCACAATGGCTTCGGCACACATCCTGCCACTCTTGGCAGCAAAGTATATACCTTCACCCGAGCATTTCGTCACGTACCCAGCCGCATCTCCTACGAGGGCTACCCTGTCTGCCAACCTGCGGGGTCTTGGATGTTCTGGAATAGGATGTGCCTCCACTCTAATGATCTTCCCACCCAGAATCTTCTCCTTGGCGCGCAACCGCGTCGCCACCTGGAATTTCTTGATGTCTCCCTTGTGCGTGACCGTGCCCGTACCCACAGCGACGTGATCACATTTCGGAAACACCCATCCGTAGAAGTCTGGTGATACGTCGTCGCCGACGTACATCTCCGCAAGGTTCTCGTAGTAAACCATCTTGTCATCTGGGATTTTGATCCTCTCCTGGAATGCGATAGCGTACTCGTAATCCCCGGCTCCAATTGCTTTGGCTACGCGAGAATTCGCACCGTCTGCACCGATGACCGCGTCGACCTCCAGCGTGGTTTTCGTGCCGACTCCGCCCGTTTTGCCATCGTAGGCACTGTAGTGAAGAACATACGGCGCGTTTGGTTCTTTAGGTAAATCCATTTTCAAGAACAAACCGTTGATCACGGTTGTTCCGGCTTTCTCTGCTCTCTCGCGAAGGTACTGGTCTAGCACTTCTCGACGGACCATACCAATATACTCGTCCTGTTTGAGGGTCTGGCCAATGTCGACTGCAACATTCGAGGGTGAAATCATCTTCATCTTGGTAACACGTCTGTCGATGATATCTAACGGAAGATCGAACTCACCAACCATGCAGAGTGGAATCGCACCACCGCATGGTTTACAGTTATCCATTTTCCTCTCTATCAAGAACGTTTCAATGCCGCCTTTGGCTAAGGTTTCAGCAGCTGCACCACCAGCAGGGCCACCACCAATGACTGCAACTCGGAGATTTCTTCCTGTTACTTTGGGACTTGATTTCCCTGCTTTAATAGAAAAGTTTCTTCTTGCAGAGTTGGAATGTGTAGTTGTTGTTAGAGATTGCGAAAGTGAGATGGAATTCTGGTGTGATAAATTGGTTTTTCTAAGACCCATGAAGGATTTTAGTGTCTCACGGCTGATTTCGGTGGTTTTACGGTCGCATGTTGTGGCTGAGAAACGTGCATTGACGGCAATGGAGGCCATTTTTGGTGGTGTGATGGGGATTCAAGTTTCAGCAAGTGTGAAATTTTAGGATTGGTGATCCTTCATTTTTGATTTAATGTCTATTGTGGTGGATTTGTGGATATGGTGCTTCTGATCTTCTGTGGTATCTAACCGTTAGAATTATGTGATCAGTGGCCCAAATTTGCTTTGGATAATGCGATAGATTTTTTCGTTTTCTTGCTTTGAAGTTACTGTGGTTTTTTGTTTTCTTGTGGAGTGTAATGGTTACATTCTAGTGGCTCAAGTTGTTGCTACGTGGCATGTTTTTGACACTAGACTCCTATTAACATGAGTGAAAGTAACCCTCTGTTCTAGTGGCGCGTGTTGTTGCTCCACTTTTGTTGTAACAAATCCAGTATCAGTGGAGCAGTTCCTTGGACCAAACACTGAGCTAAGGCCGGTTCCTATGGAGTATGGGAAAAAGGATGGTTTGCCATCCCATGTGGACTAGCAAACTGAATTGGTCACAGTGGGAAATGAAGACAACTCCACCAATCGATGAGAATATTGTCGGTCAACGAAGAAAAATTGTTGATCGTCGATCGAAAAATATCGACACCGACCAATTTTCCATTGACTATAAAAGAAGCAGTTCCAGCCTCATTTCGCTTCTTGTTCTTCTGTTCTTCTGTTCTTCTTTTTTCGTTTTTTATAACTTTTGTTTATTTTTCCAATTCAATTTAATAACTTAATAACTTGGGCAGCTGTTTTTGGTTGCCCAAGGGCTAGTTTTCCTTTGAATTACTTAGGCATACCTTTAGGAAGTAAGTCCAAATATGTGGGAGTGTGGGATGTAATAATTCAAAGGTTTCAGAAGAGGTTGAGTATTTGGCAGAGAAGGTATCTCTCAAAGGGGGGAAGGTTAATGCTGATTAAACATGTCTTATGTAGTCTTCCAGTGTATTGTTTGACACTTTTTCAAATTCCTGTTTCTGTTGAAAAACAGTTAGACAAGATTATGAGACAGTTTTTGTGGGGGTCAACAGCCATGAAAAGAAAAAGGAGCTGGGTGGGTTGGAAGAAGGTTTGTTTACCAAAGGAGAGAGGAGGAACTGGTATTAAGAAGCTGAAACTGATGAATAAATCTTTACATGCTAAGTGGATTTGGAGATATGGCAGTGAAGAGAAGGCATTATGGAAGAGAGTGATCAATGATAAGTTTGGTGGCAATCCTAAAGCCTTGTTTCCTAATGACACTTCTGAGTCAGTGGGAAAGAGTTTGTGGGCAGGAATTCTGAAATGTAAACCTGAAGTAGAGGGGAGTTCAGAAATTCAAGTGAATAATGGTGGGAGGTGTTTGTTTTGGAAAGATACCTGGTTACATGGCCAAAGACCAAAACTGCAGTTTCCTAGTCTGTATAGGTTGAGCAGCAAGAAGGATGCAACTATTAAAGAGATGAAGGAAGCTAATGGTGAGTGGAATTTTGGGTTCACAAGACTATTGAAAGATGAGGAAATAGAAGAGGTGGCTCACTTGCTTAATATACTGCCAGTAATTGAGGATGGAGATGTTATTGATCAAAGAATATGGCAAGCTAGTTCAAAGGGTTTTTCTGTGGCTCAATGTTATAAGAGTCTGGAAGAGGATGGTCTAATTATGTTTCCTTACAAGTGCATTTGGAATCCTAGGATTCCACATAAGGTAATTTTCTTTGTTTGGTCTTTGTGTTATAACGGCGCACCAACTATTGATTCTTTCAGAAATTCTACGGTTGTCAATGGGTGTTTGTTGTGTAAGAGAGCAGCAGAAACAAACCAACACATTTTCCTTCACTGCGAGAAGACTAGAGAGGTATGGCATTACTTTTTGAACTACTATAACCTGCAGTGGGTTTTTCATGAAAATGTAAAGGCTACTATCTGGGAATGGAGGAAAAAGAAGAACAAGGCTACTGCGATCAGGAAACGGATTTGGGATATCTTTCCATTTGCAATTTGGTGGGCGGTTTGGACTGAACGTAATGCAAGATACTATAATGGAAAGTATAAAACAATAGAGCAGGTTATAGATAGTGTCAAAATCCTTATTTTCAACTGGTGTGTGGGTACAGATATATTCAGAGGATTCTCATTAACTACGGTTCTTTCAAACTGGGATGCAGTAATGTTTTAGTTTCTTCATTTTCTCTGTATTTTGGGCTTCTTTAATTTTCCTTACACAACTAGGTATACTGAGCAGTTTTGTTGTAATTTCCTCAGTCTACTGCACTAACTTGGTGTAGAGACTGACTTTATAATACAAGCGCCCTTTCTGAGTAAAAAAAAATAACTTCTGTTTATTTTTTGAGATTTTAGTGGCAGCGTTGTTACCAGCTCTATAAACCGTGTCGTAAAAAAAAATGGGAAAAGAAACAAAAATCGATGATGATAAGCCTATTGGCGCTATGTGAATTCAGGATAAAGATAGGAGTGGGCTTACATGAGAAACTAGCATGTCCTGATATTCTGGACAAGCATATATCAATAAAGGTGGCGGCGGACAAGAAACAAGGTATTAATCAAAGAGGCAGCTCAAAGGATATGAAGGAGGTTTACGGTTACCTTCCTCTCGAAGTTCATCAACGAGTGAATTGATATCCATGGCACCATTTTTACGAGCTCGAACAACACAGTTATAAAGTTCAAATATTCCAGTTAATGGTACAACGGTTTTGGAAGACTTCAAATACATTTTTTTTCAGAGATTTTGAATCCGGTAAATTTTATATCTTCTTCAATTTAATTTATTTATAAATGAATATTTATTAATTTTAATTGGGGGGTACTTATAGATGTTACGCAAACTTTAATTATAAAATATAGTGATGTTTATAGGAATTACATCGTTAGATTTGTACATGTTGGCTGACATACTATGTGATGGAAATATAATTCTATTCAACAGGACACTGGGCGTTCAAAGATAAATGGAAAGTACAACTTCCTATGTTAGCTAACTCTTTAACTGGTGAGGAAAAAACTTTATGTGCTGGTGAAATAAGAAATTTTAAAGGTGAGAACGCTTTTGCTTGCATTTCACAATTCACATGGTGAAGAGGTTGCATCGAACGAAGCCTAATGGTTTTATTTATTTTATGGGTTATAGGCCAATGGTTTTGCCAATGCTAGTTCGATCACTTTTGTTGGTTTTCTAGAGGGCTTGGAAGACTAAAGTGTCGCACCTAAGTATATTGGGGAACTACAATGCTAGCCGAGGTGCACACAAACCTAGGGGAATGCTTCTCTGGAAAAAAGTGAAAGCTTCAATGCTTACCATTAATTAATAGAGGTAAGAAAAACTCAACTGCTTTCCATCACATGTATTATTTTTGGCCTGCAACGTATGGTAACGTCCTAAAATGTATGACATTTTTTTTTCCACAACACTGGTGGTATGTTAATTTTGGTCTGTGTACATCCACTTTGACTCATCAAGTGTCCTAAAACTCATATACATCCAGTTATTAAGATGTACAGAGCTGATAACTGACATTCGTATCAACAAACGGATGGAAACGCAACATCAATTGGAAATAGGTTGCAACAAACACCGAGAACGGTCGATAAGAGTACGAAGCATGGCCCGGTTTTTACGATGATGAAACTGTTCAACAGATGCGGAAAAAGAGCTTATATAGATATGTATTATATAGTCCTGTAACAAGAAAGGGTGTTTAGTACTATGGCGAGAGAACATGATACAGATGACATGCCAATTTGCAAAAGCCATCAACCCATTTCAAACCTCTACAATTTATCATGTGTCACAAAACGAAACTTATATGTGGGAGGATGCTTCATCGTTAGAGAATCGACTGATTTAATTTGCAGAAAGTAGGCAAGAGTACTTGGAGGGGTTTAATCAGATTTACGAGTCAAATATTTGTGCGGAGCCACGATATGTCCATTGGGATGGACATGCCAGCTATAGGTAGGCTTCCAAATAGGGATTATCTTCAAATCTACAAATTACTTTGCAAAAGTCTTCGTATGTCCTTTATACTTTTAGTTGAACGAGTAAAAAATTGTGTTTCTTACTTTGCTATGACAATTGGATCATACAATCCAGATGGTACAATTAGATGCGCAGCTGCGTACGTGAACAAAAAATGAAAAAGTATCTCTGCTACGCACAAATTTAACATTTATCTAACAAATTTCTCTATTTGCAAAAATTATACACTGTTGAGCATCTGCTCAAAATGGATTAACATGACGACAAATCAGATCATCAAAAAATAAATCGTCCAGCCAAAGCCTGTGCTGTGGTACCCTAGTCTTCACATTAAGCAACAAAAATTAAAAACAAAGGCATTGTGATTCGGTCCAACAATTCAATGGTTTGTAGTCCATAATGCAATTCCCACTGTCAACAACTTGAACATAAGAAATTGTGAAATTGAAGAGGTGAGCTGTTGTTTCTCCACCAATTGAAGAAACATTTCCACACATGTTTCTGCAGTGCAGCCTTGCAACTCAAGTGTGGGAGTATTTCACTTCCAGAATGGGCATAACTTGGAGTCGGAAGGACTCAGTTCAGGAGCAAATACTGTAAGATATGGGTCGGTGGACTTAAGTTTGGAAAGCAAACTTAGTT
>JAJJMA010077300.1:0-12031 GCA_023529015.1 Papaver nudicaule
ACTAGAAATTACCTGATAAGCTTCCATCCGGCTTGTTTTGACGGTTCCATGAAACACAACATACTGCATGTCGGTTAGTGTACACAAGGTATCAAACAAGAGCTTCGGACGATCTTTGGACCTCATAGTAACGACAGTGTAATCTTTCTCAACACAATCCACCAAGGCAACTTCAGGGCGCAGTTTATTGTCCTGATCATCATCATCGGCTCTCCTGATCCTGACCATATTGCCCTTGTCGTAATCCCTGTCGTCGAACATCATCTGGTGCAACCTTCTTTCCCTATGAGTAACACCTGGTGCCGCTACCATCATTTTTGCTGCCCTTGTGTCATTATTGCCTTTGAGTACATAGCACAGGAGTTCCTTGATTGTAGAAAGCTGTTTTGCGTCTTCAATCGCACAACCCGTATATTGGTCTGTAACATGAACCACGGCCGCTGCTCTAGCATTGTGCGTCCATATCTCCGCGTTTACCACATTGCAGCGAAGATCTGCAAGCACACTACATATTTCGGACAGTAAACCTGGTCTATCTGTCCCCGTTAGTTCAATTGATGTGTAGTCCTCTGACGGCATTACCCCGACTGTGTCTCTCAAAGAGGGTAAGAAGCAATCATTCGCTTCTAGTGTCTGCAAATTAAACAAAAATATATGGACTTGAAATACTGCGAAAAAAATCGAACAAGAAATGAGTTCCACTAGGGAATTGAATGACTAATAGTAAAGAATCGTTATTACCATTTTTATATAATTGATCACTCCTTCATCTCTGAGTTTGTTCCCATCTTGGTCGGTAACATTAAAGACTGGAAACATTAAGAATTCCGATTAGAATACGAACAAATTAATCGATTTATATCAAATTATAGGGAAATAGGCAATCATATATGCATACCATCCATGAACCATCCCCCATCGGAGGATATGTAAGCTTTAGTTATGAGTAAGTTAAGATCTGTTAGAACTTGAACCACATCTAACAATATCCCATGTTTCTTCATGCTATCAACCTACACCAAGCACACAAGAGAGCGAATTAAAAACTCTTTCAGTAAACATCTCATCACAGTTTATGAACGATGAACATTTAAAAAACATTCACCTGAATTAGAGTGGCTTCTTCACAAGCATCATTGTCAATCACAACTCTGCAAGAAATATCAAGGGGCTAATCAGGTATTGGGTTCCCCTTGAGGAAACAGAACCAGACAGACAGGGCTACTTCGATTAAAATTAACCAAAAATCTGAACTGAAAAATAAGGAAACCCCGAGATAAATAAACAGAAGAGAATAGGAAAATTTTAATTACCTTGGCGGGTTCATTCTCCTGATTAACTTTGCATACTCATCCTCCATATTTCTTTGAGAGCAGAGATTATTAAAGCTTATAATTTATACAAGTAAAAACTGTAAGTGAAGGTAAAATCAATCAAGACCTGTTTAAAGTATGTAAACTGGTTCGAGCGGGTGTTTCCTACTGTTAGGGAGAGTCGAGAATAATATGAGAGCAAAGAATCACTCAACTAAATCACTAGTAGAAGGAGGAGCAACAACTGGGATTTAAGTGAGACACCTAAGAAGGAACGTGACCTATTGATGATATCACTGATATGACCTAAGTGTCCTGGTAGGAATGAATGAATGAAAGTCATAACCTCTTTCCATGCCGTGTTTTGCGGTAACAAAATAAGGTTTCAAATTTAAAACAGGGACGTTTTAACGGTAAGGCCAAGTCCTATAAAAAAGAGTCCAGCGACTCTGACTCCTCTCTTATGCTGCTTCGGGGAGGTTTGAAACTTTGAAAGAAATAACATTTTAGAAAATCAGTTCCAAGTTCAGATACTTTACCTGTAGTGTAGACTATGTATTGAGAATCAGTTTCCCTTTTTATGGATAAGGTGCAAAAATGTGTATAAGGTGTAACAAAGAATCAGTAGTAAACATCAAGATATATCAAGTATGCATGTGGGGAACATCTTATCCATAAATCTTGGGAAGTTTTTGACAATTACTAGATTGATACACAGCCTACAAACGTGGACCTCGTACAACTGATACAAGTGTACAATTATACACTCTCACTTTATAGACAAGAAGAATTCAAAAATTCGAAAAATAAATCATATTTTCTTGGAAAGACAGATACTTTTGCCACCAATTTTGATTACGTCTCTAAACCCTAAATTCTGCAAATAAAAAGAGTAAAGTTTACTCACTCAGTTCGTCTTTTTGTTCACTTTTACTCTTCACTTCCTGAAGAGGCACACAAAAAAAACTCCACATTCAGCTGTCACTATATGAGTGTTCATATTCTCCAACCTAAGCAACACATTATTCGCAAAATTAAGACACGTTTAACCCCCAAAATTAATTCATCCACTTGTGTTTGATTCGACCGTCCACCTGGATTCGATTCGATCATGTATACCACGTAAGAAAAATATCCCATTCGCGTGGGAATAATTAAACTAGTACACCGCTGCGACGGTGGGGAGGGCCGACCGAAGAATTAGAAGTGTGGGGCTATGGCGGTGGTGGTGGCGGTGGTTGGTGGCGGTGGTTGGTAGTGGTGGTGGAATATGGTGGAGGTGGCGGTGGTGGAATGTGTTGGTGGTGGATGTATTAGTGGTGGTGTTGGTTGTGTGATACAGAGTTGGGTGTAATTAGTAAAAAGGGATAGGGAAGGGTGATTATTGAATTTGATAAGGACTACTTAGTAATTTAGGGGGTCTCCTACCAATTTTTTTTTTATCAAATTGGTTCAATTGTGTTACTCTACATTTTACAAAAAAATGATCATAAAAGGAACTCCTTCTCTTCGGGCCCTTCAGGCTTTCCGGTCGATCGACTCAATAATAAATAAAAAAGTAGAGTGGGACTAGAAGATACTTCCCCGGAAGGAAAATGAAATCTCATGGTTCCATTGTGCTGGCTGGGACCCAAAGAAGCCTAACTAGCTAGTACTAATTCTGGAAGAAGAATGAATTTTATGCGTAGAATAATGCAAGCACAGGAGCGTGTTTGGAAAGGCAGGAAGGAAGGTTCGGAGTTCATCCGTCGTACGAAACTAAAATAATCATAAAGCAGTGCAGCCGCCCTCGGATAAAGTTAGTGCCACTCACACACCCACTGTGACTGTATGGAAAGATCTTTTGAGGTAATTGGTTGGGGTGGTGGGTAATGAGAGGGAGGACCTAAAATTTGATTGGTGTCTTAACTGTAGATAGTCAAGATTATATGCTATAATAATAATCACTAAGTTTGAGTGTGGACTGGGAGAAAGAGTGAGACACAATCTAGGGCATAAGATTTTGAAATTGACATTAGCAACGATTAGTAGACTTTTAATATTGTTTTCTCAGTTCGCACATTAGTAAACCAAAGTATTTAAGTTTCAATAATGGGTTTTAGTTGCCCAAGTCGGAAGAATTTCCTTTTCAGATTGTGGGGTTGGTTGGAAGGAAGCTAGTTGCAGATTAGCTTTTTGATGCATGTGCAGCTAGGCCGGCAGTACGACTGAGTGTGACTTCTCAAGGTGGTGCCCTTCTCAGATATTTGTTTCATGTTAAGGGTTGTGGATTGGCCTTATCCTTCAACCTTGGCTCCAACTTACAACTTACAACTTACAAGTAATAAGTAATAGCGAATATATATCTACTGTATGCGAGGTGTTACTGTTAGTGTTACGGTTAGTGGTACTGTTAATGTTAGTGTTATTGTCATGTAGTATTAATTTAGTTATGTATTGTCCTTCTTCACAATGTTGTCCGTCATGGGGAAAAGAGAATTAAGTTCTTTGTTAACTCCTTTCCTCGCATTGATATGAGGAACTACTAGTTATTGTTTTGTCCAGGGCAAATCCATGTTAAAAAAATATATATATATCGCTATTACTTGCGAATAAATATATCACAATCCAAGATTCTACATAGATTCTACATAGATTCTACATAGATCTTTTTCTTATTGATCCGTGAAAACTTAACTTCGATATTGACAAGTCTCGAACTTACTTCACCTGTACCATATCCAATGACCTTATCATTGTACTACACTGAAATTGGTTTTTATGGTTATCCTTATAAATGTGTATTTTACTATCCGTCATCAGAAATTAACATGCATCTCTCTTCGAATTACATTCATCAATATCAACATCATTCAGTAGATTTCTCAAAAGTTCTGATCATGTCCCCTGTATCTTTATGATAAAAAAAAAAAAAAAAAAATTGGCCGTTATGAATCACGTAATGAGGGTTTTTCTTTTGACGGAAAATTGATCAACATGATTCTTTGCAGTTGTAGGTTGTAATTGTTGTAGCGTAAAAATCCAGTTATTTTAACGGTTAAACGAAAATCCGCAAAAAAAATTTTTTTTTGTGATATCTTAGTTTATGTATCCATAGGCACGTGGCCTAGCGCAGCCCAATATACGCTGGGCAGAGGACTTAGCCTACGCCCCACAACTCTGCAAGTATTAGTCATACCACCTTACTTGCGGCTCCGCTATCCGGAGGTTCCATTGCTCGGTCAAACCTATTAGCGTTGGTATGTCAAATGTAGATGTCAAAACACAATTCTTGATTTAGCCTACTAGAGTTTAGATTTCGGAATTGGGATATAGACAAAATAGTAGAGACCTTGAAAAAGACAGAGATTACCAAGAAGGCATCATATATTCTTCGTCGACAAAAGGTTAGTAGGACTTGTGACATAATATGGAATTTCTTCTTTTCAACTTATTCTATCTTTCGAAATAGTCAGATACTTTAGTAGAGATGCTAATAGCGAATGACATTGATATATTCTTTACATAACCATGAGTTGTGTTTGTATATGTTCCCACTTATTAAGTTACAAGATACATGTGATAGATTCAATACACTTTCCATTAAATTGATTTGCTCGCAAGTTACATGTAGGAGAATGGATGAATCTAAGGAGAACTCTAAGAGTAGAGTCCATGGATTATAGCTAAGGGCGTCTACATGTCTAAGTAAGGAAACTGGCCCAGCCCAGGTACTTCCCAGCGGATGCAGTTAAACCCTAATTTGGAACGGAGGCAGTTCGCGTATTATTGCTCTGAATTTTCCTCTTGTGTCTCAAAAACATCAATTTGTACGCGTACATGTACGTGAACTTGCAGGTTCGATGCATTTGGCCTAGATTCCAAGTCCAGTCAGTTCGTGCACCGACTGGGGATTATCTTTGGGATAATTACGCTGGATTTAACCAGATAACTCTTTATCTCTTAGTTGGACTTAAGCCTTACCAGAATATCTTTTGTGGTCCATCTAACGAATCTCACTGAGTCAATAAGACTATGGTGTTCTCAGTTTCATTGGATATTTATCTTCAAGTGATTAAGAGCTAACAACCACTTGGCAGATAAATGATAAAATATTTCCAAATGAGATTAACCTAGGGTTTCTTTGCATGCAAGCTAAGTAACGAGTTCGTTTTACACGGGCACTAGCTAACTTGTAGCACAAGTAATTTGTTGTTTTATCTCAAAGCAACCTATCTTATTGAGAGCTATAAATAGAGGGTTAAAGAACGAAAACCATAAGCATCAAGCATACGTGAAATTTCTCTGTGGAATTGATCGTAAACTCTTTGCACTTCGGTGTAAGCTTGTTGTAGTAGTCATCCTCTATTAGGTAGTAGTTCTTCTGTGGGATTTACCTAACGACTATAAATACTTATCTAGAGAGTTGGGAAGCACAGGTAGGAGATATTTTCCTTTGTGGTATTTATCGGATTAACCAGTAACCTTGGTTGCCAGATCACGTTCTTGTCTATTCTACGATTCTTCTCTTCTGATAAGGTCATTCAAGAAATGATACGTGACTACAGGGTTTTAACTGAAGCAACACTCGGCTGCACACGGTGTTGTAAGACCTAGTTAGCTCCAGTTGTGTAAGTCTCTTAAGTGATTCTTTTCACAACTGAGGTAGAGACAAGTTGGGCATAGTTTACTCGGTTTACTTGTCAGCCCCCGCTTGTAAGTAGATTTCCGTATGACCTGAAGAAATCCGAAGGAATGTCACTTTGCGTATGTTAAACTGAAGAGGACGGTTCGAAACATAGAATTGATAATTGAGGTTGCAAAGCCGGAATTGTCAATAAGCCTTTAACAACGGTTAAAGCAACTCCTAGGCTTGTAAAGGACGTCAGCTAGGGGAATCAAGTGCGTGAAGATCTGTAGGGGATCAAGAGACGTAAGGAGTGCGACATTATCCAATTTTCTTGGAGGGTTGGAGTTGGTCTCTGCTACATCCAAGACCGAACTCTTATAGTAGGCTAACGTTTGTAGACCAGTTAGTATTGTGCGTTGTTCAAACTGGATGCGGTCCCGAGGTTTTCTACTGGATTGTAGTTTTCTCGTTAAAAAAATCTATGGTGTCTTGTGTGCTTTTCTTTCCGCATTATATCTCTGATTATATAATTAAAGCAAATACAAGTAGTACGTTATTATAACCGTTGATTTGGTCCCAAATCCTTTCGAGGGATTCACCAAGACTTGTCTTGCGTTAGGGACTGATCACTTGTGATCCTAACTCTGGTTACACAGATTTGGATATTAATTTTTGAGATCGTCCATATCTTACCATAAGACTCACGGGCCCAAACGAAAAGTTGGTTGTATTTCAGCACCTTTGTGTTTTTCACTAAGTAAACCGACTTATTGGTCTGGCCTGGTAGTACTGGATCATTGAGGGATTTATCCTCGATGGTCCCTATAAATAAAGATTTATGGTCTTCAAACAAGGGATCCTAGGTTGTTCATAATAATACAATAAGAGCTTGCTTCTTACGTTGTCTTCGACACTTTTGTTTGGTAATTGGGTGTGTTGTTTAGTATTTCTAGCAACTATATTATGGCGCTGACACAAGGGGACGACAAATTCTACTAAACCAAAAGTCACATATCTAGAGAAAATGTGAGGGTGAGAGTTGTTTATAGAGCACGAACAAGTGTTTTGTTAGCTTTTTAAAAATCCAGTAGCTCACCAAAAGATAGAGAGGAAACCAGAGTCATGGGGTCAGATCCAGAGAAACAGTGAGGGTGAGAGTTTTTTCATAGAATACAAACTACGATTTGGCTAGCTCTTTGAAAATGCAGTAGCTCACCAAAAGAAGAAAGATCGGAGTTAGCTATCCAGATCGGTAGGGAAAACCTTTACCTTCCAAGCAAACGATAATGGGAGGGATTAGGATGAAGATCCCAAAGGAAGAACAATCAACAGGAAACACCATAAGCATGGGAGTAGTTACATTGATAAATCGGAGGCAACAAAAAAAACTAGCAGCCGAAGCAAAACTAATGACATAACTCAACGAATGTAAATGCAAACCGCTTAATAAGAAAAAGAGAGAGCGAAAACCCTGACAAATCATATGCGAGATCTTCAGATGGAGATTCCCAGAACATATAGAATACTACGAAGGAGGAGAAGAACCAACAGAGTCTGAGGAGGTTCTAAGTGCAAAGGATGTGTCCAAAATGATAAAAAGAATTGAAAGAAGCGATCTGCATGGCATCACCATCCGCTCATGATAGAAAGATGAAAACATACATCGAAAAGGCTAAAGCTTCGCCGCTAAATGAAGAACTACTCGAACGATGCATACCAGAAAGTTTTTCATGATGTAATGCAGAGCGGAAGCGCGAAATAGAGAATTTAGTAGGCAAGTAGAAGGATTGTAGAAGAATTGATGTGATTCAATAATAATTATGTGTTTCTTACAATAGACCTGTCTCCTATTTATAGGAAAACAATAAGACTCATATTCCTAATATAACTCTAATAACTTGACTTGCAAACAAAGCAATCCTAGAAATACTTAATTACTTAAAATAAATAAATTCTAAATATAATTAAATACCAAAAATATAAATCCTAATCTACTAGATGTCCTACATCAGGCCCTCCTTCTTGAAAAGAATTCGTTCTGAATTGACATAATATTGTAGAAGATGTTCTACATCATGATGTCATTCAAGTTGTTCGACGGAGGCTCAGATCCATTAGCTCACTTGAGGGATTATATGTAGGGGATGTTGCAAGGGGAAATAAACCAAGTGGTTTTGTGTATGTACTTTCAAGCAACACTAGCAGGGGGAGCCAGTCTATGATATGATTAGATCGCTAATGAAACTAAGCAAATTCGACAACATAAGTTTTAGATGGTAGAAATTTACTAGGCTTAACTACCCAGAGTTATTATACTCATGTGGACTAAGTGTATCAAGCGACACTCTCCAATAAAATCCTAAAGGGGATCTATGCGCTAAGGAAAGAACACCACCAAAAGTTCGACCTCTCTCTTAATGGAAGAGAGTCCCTTTTGATGAAGATCATAGATGAAAGACCTTCAATGATCCGGTGCTACTAAGGCAGAGTTTGGTTGTACACACTTTTATTTGAGCCTTCAAGTTTGTATACTTTGTTCTTGGTGTAAGCAATTTGCTTTGTTAATGAAGTCATTTAGCTTTTGAAATGATCAGTTTGGGATCATCATGTGGTGCATGTTCTGGCTATGTAAGAGTAGCAATGAATGAAGGTGTTTTTGTTTATAAGTCTTTCCTTTTTATTTTCGAAGTAAAACTAGTTCACGGGGAAGTGCTACGTAGCATATTAAGCCTAAAATATGCAATAACAAGATGATAAAGCTAATGAGCAACGCATAGGACAGGGGTCCCGGTTGGTGGAATGGTATTGTCGTTTGGGGAAATTGTAACAAATACCCGATAATGGATGGACAACAACAGTGCAGGCAATACATCAAGTAAGGAAGTCACTCCGTCAATAAGCATGACTTAGGGAGAGCTCATGGCCTTGGAAAAACACATTATTTCCAAAGGAAAAATAATGCAGCAGTTCAAAGAAATATTACGAGACATATTGGCTTTGAAGGCCAAGCGTGAAGAATGGTTATGTCCTTAAGAAAGTTATCCATAGCATGTGGTAATAAGCAATGCAACTCAATAGTTTGCTTTAGGAGAGTCAAGTAAAGTATGGCACGATAATTTGTGTTAGTGCAAAAAAATTTGAGCAAAATAAGGCTTATACTTTGCCACAACACTCAAGGAAATGAGTTTCTGGGTATATTTGCAGCAATAGAACATAGTGTGTACCTATAAAACCACTATGCATTCTGTGAGATGCTTGACGGAGGGCCATTAAGGAATTTATTCCAAGACCGTTGTCGGCATTCCTGATTGAAAAATGAAGGCCAAGTCGTATATAAGTCCTGGTAGGTTGTGGGGTGCAACCAAAGTCGAAGTTGAAAGGCATGAGACTAAAGACAATGATCACTAAGATCAATGAGAAGTGTCAAAGATGTGTACACTTAGGAACATATGATGCATGAGTGATTTGAGGCTTGAAAAGAAAAGTTTGGCCAAGATTAATTGCAAGATTAGCATTTGGGTATTGACGCATAACTAGAGTGGCAGTTGAAGCGTAGTGCACGAAGCGAAACAAGACTCAAACATATGAGATCAATGACAAAGTAGTAATCTAAGTGATGCTGCTATGAAACCAAAGCCAAAGCAGTTGGCATGGACATATATTTAACAGGGGAGGATCCACAATCAGGCTAGGCCTGGCTCAAGCCACCCCCAAAATTTCCAAAAAAAAAATCTATGTATCGGTCAACGACCTAATTCTATCAAGCCTAGACTGCCCAGTAATAAGATACGCAAGTCTATCATGTTTATTCTTCAATCGACACTTATTCCACTGGGAGAAAAAACATACCGAAAGAGGGAAAACTGAAACTCAAACCTTGGTAAGGATTTGTGACACCAAAACTGATTTTGATTGAATTTTGCATAATTCAATTGATTTAGGGCGTGGGTTACTATTTTTAGGGTTTGTATACTTCAATTGATTAACTATGATATTGATTATTATCTCTACTTCTCTAGTAGGGTTTGTATTTGGTTATCTGTGATTTTTGATTAATTCATTTACTGATTATGCTACTCATGTGTAAGCTAAACAACCTAAACCCTAAATCAATCTAAATCGAATCGCAGGTTGACTGCTGTTAAGGGATAAGAAGGTTATTGTCTTAGTGATGCTTAATTAGAAGATATTTAGGAGAATAGTGGATCGGTTTTATGTTAATCTTGTTTTACTTTGTTTCTTTAGATGTGAATGTCAAGAATTTTCAATTTCAAGGTTCTTTCATGTACTGTTTTTTGCTACTTTAGGTATGATGAACATATACGTATTAGTGTAATAATCATGCAACTACAACTTTGTTTCTGGATACAACGGTATCCAATATAGTGTAATGTTTTAATGTAGTTAATATGTTTTTGTCATAGGAGTGGCAGAAAGGTTATAATGTCGACTCCTCGAGTGTCCAAACGAGAAGATTGGAAGCATTTTTCAAGCATATACCTAAAGATGGATCAGAAAATGGTGCTCCCAACAATGAACTTGATGAAGTAGTTGTTGATAGAGTTGAACCCGATGAAGTGGAAGAAGGCAGGCCTCGAGGGATTGAAGTTACTCTATTAGAATGTGATTCAGGTCTGTGCATTCCAATTATGCAGCATCTTGTTAACAAGCATGATGAGTTCGACGAGCATACTTATTGTTGGGGCCTTATCAACCAAGATTAACATATCCGTTATCTAAATTTAGAACACAGAATCGTGGGTTTAATTATAGTTGGTTCCAATCACCCTTTGTTGGAGTATTCACCTTCTAAAGATGATGCATATTATTTCCATTGTTTTCTCTTTCAAATAAACCCACCGAAAAATCTAGCATTCACTAGTGAAGGTCTTACAAGATGAAGCTCTGTTAATAGTGGAACATATTGTCCATTTTTGAAACACCCGGGGAACGTTGTCACTCCACTGCCAAAGGTAATTTAGATGATTTAAAAAATGCAGCAAATCACCGTCTGGTATGATAGACAATCAAAAGAAGATGTAAGGAGAAATAGGTTGCAGCTCAAGATCAATTGAATGTCTACTATGGCTTGCATTTCAACAATGTACTTTCAGGGATCATGATGAGTCAAAAGAATCAAAGAATTGCGGAAACTTTATTTAGTTGATAAAGTATTCATCAAAACTTAATGAAAATGTGAATGCAGTTGTTTTGAACAATGCTTCCGGGAATGCTACTTATATCTCTCATGCCATTCAAAAACCGATATTGAATATTATATACAACAGAGTTAGAAGTAAGATTCGCGAGGAAACCGACAATGCTAAGTATTGTATAGTTGATGATTCCCGAGACGCTTCCAAGAAAGAGCAAATGGTGATTATTTTATGGTAGGTGGATATTAATGGTTATGTTTAGGAAAGTTATTTTTATAGTCAACATGTTAATGATACACGAACTTCAACTTTGAAAGAATGAATGACAAAAATCCTTAATCATTATGATCTTAAAATCGAAAATATGAAAGGACAGGGGTATGATGGTGTTAGTAACATGCAAAGTCAATGGAACATATTCAAGCCCTGTTTCTTAAAGAATGTGAATATGTGTATTTTTCTCATTGCTTTGCACATAGACTCAACTAGCTCTTATGAAAACCGCTGAAAATTTGGGTCTAATTTGAAACTCTAATCAATGTTAACTTCTACTGTTCATCTTGTTACAGCTTCTACGCATCGTTTTGGTGACTTCCAATCTGCCGAAGAAGATGAAATTGCAAAAGGGTTAACTAGTGGTAAACTTAAAACAGGTAAGAAGCTAACCAAAGACGTACTTTGCGTCATGCTGAAAGTACTCATTGGAATTCCCATTATGGCTCTGTATACAGTTTGATAACAAGTTTGAGGCCACATGTACAACTATAAAACATATTGGCGAGAGCGATTCGAACGAGGTTTTTAAAGTTGGTGAAGCTCAAAGTATCTCAGAAGAAATTTGTTAGGGCATTGTCCGGTCAAACCCACTAGCGTTGGTATGTCAAGCTAGTTGTCAGTTTTAGGTGTCAAACAACCCAAAACTGACACTATTTTGTCTCGACTCGCCAATACGC
>JAJJMA010077315.1:0-24363 GCA_023529015.1 Papaver nudicaule
TGGTTGTTCAGGTTGTTCAGCTGCCTCCACGACAGTCAATTCTTGACCCGCTGGTTGTTGAACAGTTGTCCCTTCTTCTTGTGTCTCTTCACCTTGAACAGTTGGCCCTTCTTCTTGATGAGAAAGATGGGAAGAAAGATCATATTGCTCATATTGATAGAGCAATAAATGCCAAAGGGAATGATCACCTTGATGAGGCTACCCTAAGAGAATACATGAAAAACAGTGCAGTATTTAACCAACAAATACTTGATATGGTTAAATTACATCATGAAATTCTTGGGTTACGGAAGAAAAACAGGAAAAAGGGTAAGGCAAAGAAATCTAAGCCAAAGACTACTTCTGGTGAAAAACCCAGTGATGTAGTAGTTCCTGTTTTGACTACCGAAAGTGAACAAGAAATTGTTCACTCTAACACAACTTGATTGTGTTTGTGCTACCTCACCATGTAGTGCCCTTTCAATTGATACGGTGAGGTAAAGCATAAGAATAGGGTACAGACCCGGTTGGAGATTACATAAAGGTATGTTAACATTGATCAAGTTAATATTCATTTGTTTAAAGGGTGTCAAATCCTTGAATATGAATATGTATCTTTCATGTTTCTCTAACTCAACTTGGTTTTAAGAATTCTTAAATATACAAGTTGCAAACAAAGTCTACGACTTCTGTTTTGAACAAAGAGTAAATCCTACCGACATGACATTCTTGTTATGTTAGTATACCTTCTTGGTGTACTACGGTTATAGGATCATCATGAGTTAAACCTAATCTGAAGGTGGCCGGTTCGCGAACCGTACACGAAACAGAAACTCGGAGAATCTCCTGAGTTCCGAAAGCTCATTAAGTTCGTGTACATACACAAACCTCTAAATCGAGTCTTTTGGCTGTTATTCAGATTTGTGAATATCCTTCCAGAATTTCACACAGGTGAAACTCTGAGACTCCTGGAATTCATAAATTCCAATGTGATCTTTGTTCCAAGGAAAACTTTATTCACACTTATTGGTGAAACTCCATGTGAAAAAGTTAAGCCTTTACTCTAAGAATAAATCAATCCTTGTTAACACAAGTTTTTGTATCTTAGAGGGCAATACGTGATCTTCCTGATCATGCTGTGTGTGTTGCCAACATGATTTTATTCATTGCTATTCAAGTGATGATTATATTAAAGTCATGGATATCACAGAAGTTATATTACCTTCTTGTTCTAAGAAGAGAAAACTTTTTGTGATCATACTCTTATTTCTTAGAAAATGTCTAAGGAAAGAGAGTATCAACAAGACAAACACTGGATAACATTCAATTGTTTTTGTCCAAGTTAGTCTTTATCAGTTGTTCTATTGAATAACACCACATGGGGGAGAGTTCTTTTTGAACTTGCGCTTAATAACAAATCTTTTTGGGGAGCGTGGATGTGGAATATTGGGAGAAAGTGTATCTTTATTTCTCCAACAGATGAGAACTCAGGTATCTAGTTGTCCAGATTACCTAAGTATACCATCTTTTTACTTGATATGTGTGTTTTTGGCTTCGCCTATTCCTATAGGTGTGTGAAACCCTAGTTTCCATCTACTTTGTCATATTTTTGTGACAAATAGGGGGAGAATACATATGGTTCTTACTCCTTTTTGGTTGCATTCTCATGCATAACCATAGGGGGAGAACACATCATATGCTTACTTGTTGTGCTTTTCTTAAAGTATCAAGTAAGGGGGAGTAACTAAAGCTGAGATCATGGTTCGTATCAAGAATGAGTAGAATCACTTTAGAAGTTCTGATACACCAACTTCAAAGTTTGCTCAGATTCTTACTCTTACGCACAAACAACATGTGGGATGAGCATACCAAACCCACGTAAGCCTAAGCATACCTTTATGGTTGTTTGAGCTGGATATGTTGTGACTGCTGACTACGGACTCATCAACAGGAGTTTAATGAACACATCAAGACTCAAAGGAGAAGTTGAAGAATTCAAGAAATCAAGAAATCAAGAACTACATTTGGTTAGTACTTCATTGTATATTATTTGAATCCATATGTAAATTGATTTTGTCACTAAAATTGACAAAGGGGGAGATTGTTAGGGCATTGTCCGGTCAAACCCACTAGCGTTGGTATGTCAAGCTAGTTGTCAGTTTTAGGTGTCAAAATTCAATTCTTGATTTAGCCTACTAGAGTTTAGATTTCGGAAATGGGATATAGACAGAGTAGTAGAGACCTTGAAGACGAAGACTGTGAAGACAAAGAAGACATCAATTATTCTTCATCGACAAAAGGTTAGTAGGAGTTATGACTTTACGGAAATTCTTCTATTTCTATTTTCTCTATTCTTTCGAAATATAGTCGACTACTTTAGTAGTAATGTAGCGATTGAGATCGTGTTCTTGTGTAACATGGCTTTATGTCATGACCAGTATTTGATCCCACGAATACTGTGAATCAAGAACGTATGAGATTGATTCGATGCCATATGTCCATTGCAATAGTTTGCTTGCAAACTGTTATGTTGGATATGGATGAATCTAAGGAGTGCTCTTGAGCAAAAGAGCCTGTGGATCCTAGCTGAGGACGTTCTCACGTCTAAAGTTCTGGCTCAGCCCAGTTCTTCCAGCGAAGACCGAGTTTGACCAAATTTGACCAGCAGGCGGTTCCCGAACCGGTTTGCGTACCAGAAGCTGAAAATCTCCTGTGTCGCATTAGTTCCCGTACCTGGCTATCAGTACGTGAACCTGACACGGAGAGTTTTCTGGTAGGTCGAATTAAGAGTTTTATTCTTTTAGAATTTCACTCTGGGTCAAATTCCAACTCCTTTATCTCTTAGATGGACTTGTGTAAAACATAAATACCTTTTGTGTTCCATCTAACGATCCTCAATGAGTCAATAAGATAAGATTATCTATGGTCTGTTGGATTCCTATCTTGAAGTGTTTTTGAGCCAACAAAACACTTGGCAGATAAATCTAAAAAGGAATTTCAATTGAGATTAATCTGTATTACTTGGTTGGCAAGTTTAGGGTTTCCTTAACTTGTGGGACAAGTAATTGATTTCTTAATTCCAAAGCAACCTATCTTATTGAGTGCTATAAATAGAGGTGTCTACGGACAGATACCGCAAGCATCAAGCATACGTGAAGGTCCTCAGGGAGAGTAGCGTAAACTCTTTTCACTTCGGTGAAAGCTTGTTGTGGTATAGTCATCCTCTATAGGTTGCAGCTCCTCTGGGAACTCCCTACGACTATAAAGACTTCCTTTGAGAGTTGGGAAGCACAGGTAGATTGATCCCTCAGCGGTTGATCAGAATCACCTGTAACCTCAGTAACCTATCCTAGTTCTTGTTTATTCTAAAGTCCGTCTCTTCTGCTATACGGCTATTCAAGAACTAGTTAAGTTACGTAAAGGTTGGAAAGGTAGCAACGCACGGCTGCACTCGGTGTTGTAAGACCTAGTTGGCTCCAATTATACAAGTTCCCTAGTGGTTCTTCATCAATAACTGAGGTAGATACAGATTGGGCATTGCGAAGTTGGTTTGCGTGTCAGCCCCGATTTGTGAAGTAGACTTCCGTATGACCTGGATTTGACAATCCGAAGGAAGTCATCTTTTTATGGTAAACTGATAGAGGACAGTTACACCATAAGTCAACAGTTTTGGTTTAAAACCCAGTATTGCTGACAAAAGCCTTTGGCATCGGTCAAAGCAACTCCTAGGCCTGTAACGGACGTCAGCTAGGGGAATCAAGTGCGTGACGATCTGTGGGGGATCCAGAGACGTAAGGAAGGCGACAGTAGCCAATTCGCTTGGAGGGCTTGAGTTGGTCTCTGCTACATCCCAGACCGAAGTCTTATAGTAGGCTAGTGTTTGTAGTCAGTTTGTACTGGGCGGTGTTCAAAACTGGACGAGGTCCCGAGGTTTTTCTGCAAGGCAGTTTCCTCGTTAAAAAACGTTTGGTGTCTTGTGTGCTTTACTTTCCGCATTATAACTCTGATTTATAATTAAGCACCAAGTAGTACGTTATTACCTAACCGTTGAGATTACTCCGGTTAGAGGTTTGGATATTGATTTTTGAGATCGTCCAAACTCTTTACCATAAGACTCACGAGCCAAAACGAAAAGTTGGTAGTGTTTCGGTACCCCTTCTTTTTCACCTTCTGCTCTTTTCCTCTCGACCCATTGTTTTAATCGACTTTTTCTTTCATAAAGTTGATTTCTTTGGGATTTTCCCTTCTTCCCTCTTTATTTTCCAGTTGCCTCTGCTATTTCTGTCGCCGGCGGTGTTGCTTTTCCTCATTAGCATATTCTTCCATGTCGTCTTTTTCTATGATTGAAGCCCTTCTTTTAAGGCTAAACGGCTTGAATCCTGATGGAAGGGGCTTTCAAATCGAGTCCATCGATTCTCCCAGATTGACTCTAGAATTGGTCGGAGAGTATCAGTGTAGCGAGGATATTCTTGTGGTGACGATTCACCAGATAACAGCCGGGTTGCTTCTTCCTCTCTGCTAATCCTTTGTTTCTTGAAATCATTTGTTCTCTTCCCCAACCTCGAGGTGTGATGCAACTTAATTACCTGTAGTGCAATCTATCTTATTAATCAGTGGGTTCTTCAGTCTGAAAATAATTTTCCTGCCGGTTCCACAGCGAAGTTTTATTATACCGCCGAAAACTTCTTTAAACACTACGAACCCTTTCTGACTATAGACAATGAGTTAGCTCCCTGGAGGGTTAGCTTTCGGATGGTGGGTGGTAGCCGAAACGTTCTTCCCGAATCTTTAGATTATTCATTGGACGAAGATTGGTCTTCGGAGCCTATACTTCTCAAAGGTCCTATATTCCGAGGTTGGAAGGACTCTGGTCGATTCATCGTTCGGACTGAGTTCGAGGTAGGCCACGAGTTTGAGACTTGACACCTGTTTTCTATTTGCTTTTCTGACGAGGACAGGAGGTTGCCTCGCTCATTTTCGGGCAAGGGCAAGGACGTCGTCGCCGAGCCATCGGGCACCCTAAAGCGTCCTCGGTCTGATGAGGGGACTATGCAGCAGGTAACAAATACTCTCTTTTCGTTATTTTCCGAAGTATTCATACTTGCCTCTGTTTGTTTCCTGAGGAAGACGGATTCTTATCTGCAGGGACAGCCTTTGGGTGCCCTAAACCGTAGTCATGGTTTGATGAAGTTTAGCTATGGGGGAAATCCCGAAGTTTCTCGGCCGCTGAAAAAAGCTGCTTTGCAAGCGATTTTGAAAGGGGTTCAAACCAACCGTCGTCAGGCTGCCAAGGTTCCTCCGAAAAAGACTCCGAGAACTGACAGGGAAATTCCAACATCTTCAGCGACTGAGATGGTAACCAAGGAGGTGGTGGCCACAGACCTTCAGATTACCGTGCCTTCTATTGTTGGTAGTGTTTCTGCCTCGGCTGTAGTCCCTGCAGCCTCGAGTGCTGGTGCTGCCTCGGAATTTATTCTTTCAACTTCTTCTGCGCCGAAGGTTGCGTTTAGTGCTTCTGCCTCAGCGATAGGAACTTCCACGAATGTTTTTGGTGAGCCCTTTATTCTTTCTTCAAAGAAGATTGTTACACCAGTGGACCTCCTTGTTCCCCAAGAGGATGGTTCGTACGCTGAGATGGATTCTTCCCAACAGCTCGTCGCCGGTCTTCCACAGAGCTCGGTGTTTCCGCCTGCCCCTAGTTATGCTTGCAAATATAGGCAATCCTATACTGCCGAGAGGTTTAACGAAGTTTTATTTGAAAATTATTGTCCTAGTGAATTTACTACCGAGGTTTCAACTCGCTTTGAGGCTTATGCCTCGGATCCCACAGGGCATCCTTTGGATCCGGATTTCTGCAAAAAGCTTGGCGATCTCTTCGGAGGTGACTGTCCTCGAGCCGAGTACAATCTTCGCCATCCTCCCTTGTCCTATGAGGAGAATTTGTCCATGGTTCAGGCTGTGAGTTGTGCTTTTGTTGTTCGTGTTGATTGTACTGAAACGTTTTGTTAATCTATTTTCTTAATAGTCTTTGCTACTTTTTGCTAGTGCGATTATCATGCCACTGGTCTTCTAGCTTACAACTTTGATCAAGCTGGTGAAAACGAGTATTATGCACGAGAGTTTCATCGGATGCAGGAGGAGCTGGCTCGGGAGAAGGTTCGCAGTGCTGAGGCGAAGAAACAATCGATATGTAAGTCCATTTTTTCTTGTTGCTTTTTTTGGTAGCATCTGTTTGCTGCAGCATTGCTAAAAATAGGTTTGCTACTTGCTTTTGAAAAGGCGAGCTGGAAGAGCTCGAGAAAAGACTTCAAGAGGCCCAATTGTCTATTGATCGGCTTCGAAATGGTCGACAATCGTCTCAAATTGCCTCAAGTAACGAAGGCTACCGTAGTGATAATGCTAAGTTGCTGGAAGAAAGGAATAGAGCTTTGGAGGATGTAAATTATTATAGGGTGAAAAGGCAAGAGGCCGAAAGAACTTATGTAAATGAGAGAAAGAGAGGGGATCAAGCCGAACGTTTTCTCGAGGAAATGAGAAATAGAAACACGTTGCTGTCTCGGGAAAATCATTTTTTCCAAATGGATGTGACTCGACTGACGCAAGAGCGAGACGCAGCTCGCTCGGAGAGATCGGTCAGTACCTCAGGTAGGGTTCTTATTGAAAAGTTAGAAAGGGACATCAGGGAGTTGAAGGTGCAGCTGTCTACATACAAGAATGTTAACAAGGATTTGGCTGCTGAAAATGATGGTCTAACAAGAAGTTGTACTGATTTTTGCCAACAACTTGCTTCGGCAAATAAGTCGAACGTCCAGACTGCTGCCCTTGTTGATGAGTACCGAAAAGAATTGGCTAAAAGTGGGGTCATTTCTTCTGAGGATGTCCGAAAGAATGCCTCGGTGCCTCGTTTTACTAATCAGCACCAGGTTGCTGAATAAATGGTTTATAAAGAAAGTAGGGAGTTAACCCCGAATTCCTTTTGCCTTTTCTGCTTACTTAATAGCCTTAGTTGAGTCACCGTCTTGCTATTCTTATGTTTGTTGTTTTCGTTTTCAGGTATCGAAGCTAATTTGAAGAAACATGTTGCTGATGCCGAGGCGGCGAGGGACGATGCCACAAGTCAGCTGGTGACTGAATCCGATCTAAAGTTGGAGGCCGAAAGCAGGGTTAAACAATTGACCAAAGAACTATCCGAAGAACGTCGGCTTCGTTCTGCTGATTTTGCTAGATTTTCTCAAGAACTTGAGCTTGAACGCAAGCGTCGTTCCGAAGAAATGACAAATCATGCTAAACTTTTATCCAAGGAGCAGGGGCGTCGCCTTGAGTGCCAGGAAAGCGTGAGGGATATGGTGGTCGGTTTTGCTCTTGTTAACCATGAGCTAAGACATGGTCAAGCTGTAGAAGAACTTCTTTCCAAATCTGCATTAACTACTGCCTTTGCTACCAGCATGGCCTGTCGAAAGCACGGTCGTTCTCTTTTCAGGACCATCGGTGTTGAACCTCCTACATATGGTGCTATTGGTGCGCGTGACTCGGACGTTGTGTCTCCCATTGATGAGTATCTGCTCCCTCAGGAAGTTTATGTGGCCTTAACTAGAGATGAGCTTCGAAGGAGGGGCCTGCTGGAGAAGTTTTTAAAGATAGCTAGTGGTGGTAATGACGATGATGCTGCTCGAGATGGTGATTCAAAGAGTCTTAGTAATGCCGCCGAGGGTTCCCGTGATGGTCCGAGCGAATCCGCTCATGGTTCCGAGGATGGTCCTCGTGATGGTGCCGATTGTTCAAAGGATAATTTACACCCTTAGTTATGTATTTGTGTTTTTTCCTTTGTAGTTGTTTCCGCGCCATTTTGCTTATACGCGCGTTTTTTGCTATCACACTTCGTGTCCTGCATCTGCACACACACACACACACACACACACACACACATATATATATATATATATATATATATATATATATATATATATATAATTTATTTTGTTTAAATGGTATGCCCCTCCTCGGGACTGTTTTTTGTTTTGAGGAGGTCCCTTGGCCGAGTAATTCGCTTGTGAGTGCAAGCAAATCAACTGCCTCGGGGTTCCATCTTCCTCTATAGGTAGATGTTAATCCCATTTATCGTCCCCTCGGCGCCCGAGGACGTGCAATCCTCGTGGCCGTTTGGTAGTGAGTACGAGTGCATCGTCGGCTTTTGTAGCCTTGATTCAAAGTGCTCACCGCTATCGGGGTGTCTTGTGGGTAGAGGACCGTGCCATATAACTCGTAGGTCCCTTACGATTTATATGGTCATCGGCTCTGTGCCTGCTATTCGAGGATTTTTTTATTGTTTGGCGATTTTTGCCTTTGGCGTTACAGCCTGTTTGGTGTTTTTTTTTTTTTGCCTTTGGCGTTACAGCCTGTTTGGCGTTTTTTTCCTTTGGCGTTACAGCCTGTTTGGCGTTTTTGCCTTTGGCGTTACAGCCTTTGCGATGGTGCTGACAGTATTTTGGAGTTTGACCTCGATGGGAGTTGCATCAATGAGTGCTATTTTCATTTATTAAATCTCTTCTAATGTTGCTTACAACTGGAATTACTTTCTCAAACCAAGTGTTTCATGTACCTCCCCTCCACTGGGGTTTTCAATCTTTGTCCTTCAAGGTTAATCAAGCTATAAGTATTATTATCGAGTTGCATGTCGATGACAAATGGTCCGATCCAGAAGGGCTCTTGCTGGATGTTTTTGCCTTCACTGGATTCGCATAGTTGTTCATTCGAAGCCTGGAGGTTGGTTGGTGCCACGAGGAATTGTTCTCTGTTTTGCAGATGCTGGTTCTCTTCGCTTCCCTCTTGTTTCATACTCAGCATCCCAGCTTCGGTGTCAGCTATGAACTTAGCTATACTTTCATCCGATATCTTCGGGTTCTTAACCTGTTCCGAGCAATCTTTACTCGCTTCTCTTGCTTGTACATCGATTTCGTGGCATGCCCGAGCCTCGGTAGGATCACCTCGGATTTCAGCAATCCCTGTTGGCGTTGGGAACCTGATCTTTTGATGCAAGGTAGATGCGACGCCCATGATGCTATGCAACCATGGTCTACCCACGATGGCATTGTAAGGGGAATCTATGTCTACCACGCAGAATAAAGTTGGTTGCTTTTCGCTACCAGCATGAACTGTGAGCATTAATTCTCCCCGAGGTGTCGATGGCTTTCCATTGAAACCAAATATGTTGTATACCGAAGGTACCAAAGCAGCTTTCTTGCCCTTCATCTTGTCGAACGTTTGTCCGAATAATATGTCCACAGAACTCCCCGGGTCCACCAATACTTTAGTCATGGCAATCTTTCTCATTTGAAGGGTAATAACCAAAGGATCATTATGCATTCTGCCCTCATTGGGGATGTCTGCCGCTGAAAAGAACACTGGCTGCTTCTGCCATTCCTCCAAGCGAGTCCTTATGACCACACTGAGTATCTCTTGTCCATCCAAGTCCCTTTTGTGGATGCGTCCAGTCTGGATTCCTTCTAGTCCCTTCGTATGAACAATTGAGTTGCAAGCTCCGAACCTTGGTATATCCCTGTCGATGGTAATCACATAGGCTTCGTGCTTTGCCTCTTCCTTGGGTTGCGGTTGATTAGGGGGTGGTTGTGGCAGCTCCAGAAGGTGTTTAAATTGTCCTCTAGCAATAAAGAAGTAAATTTGATCCTGCGCCGTGACACAATCCTCGGTGGTGTGTCCATGGAATTTATGGAATTGACAATAGTCCCTTAAGTTTTTTGTATGTTTCGGTTGGTTTCCTCTGCTTCGAGGATATCTTATCTCGCTGGCGAATTCAGACTGCTCAATGGTCCGAAGGGCATCTTCGATGGGTACGCAGAGCTTGGGAAGTTTTCTGTCGTGAAATGCAGGAAATCCTGGTTTGGTCGTCCCAAATTTTCTGTTTCCTTGTCCTTGCTGACTGTTGTTTCCTTCGAACTCCCCCCGAGGGTTGTTTCCTCTGTTATCAGTGTACTTTCTGTTATCATGGTACTTGCCATCACCAAATTTGCCTTCGTTCCCATATCGACCGCTATCATCCTGTCTTTCTCGCTTTGATGGGTCCCCGGAGTGAGTGCCCATTGCTTGTCCTCGATCTTCGAGCGATAGGTTGTTTATCGAGTGAACTTGTTCTTTTATTTCTTCCAGGGTGATTCGTTCCTTTTGGTACTTTCGAAGGTCCTGCAGCGTCTCGAGGTTCTTCGAGAAGAGTCTGTCGTATAGAGGGTGGTATTTGTCTAGAGTGTTGAGGAAAGCTCGTACTTTATCCTTTTTCGTGGCTCCATTTCCTACCTCTACACACTGCTCGGTCCACCTGCTTGTTAGGCTTTTGGTCGACTCTCCTGGTCGTACCCGAATGCTGAATAGTTTCTCTACCCCAGGCTTTGAGGAGTTGTTGTAGAGGAAGTGTAGTATAAAAACTTTGGAAAGTTCCTCGAAAGATGAGATTGAACCGGCTGCGAGATTGTTGTACCAGGCAAGGGCTTCTCCTTTTAAGCTAGAGGGAAAATACTTGCAAAGCACTTCATCTCTATTGGCGTAAGCCAGAAAAACTCGGAGATACATTTTGACATGTATAGTAGGATCTCCTGATCCGTCGAAGATGGAGGTGAAAGTGGGCATCGTGCATTTTACTGGAATTGGTAATGAAAGGATTTCTGGACTTAGCGGTGACCGATTGACATCGTTCAGGGCTTGAGTAAGTTTGATCCTGTCACTCGATTGGATTTGGTTGTCAAAAATTTCTGCTCGGAGTGCTTTAATTTGATCCATCATTACTTGTTATAGGGCTCTTGCCTCGGCATCTCTCTTCGTTGGGCTGCCCTCGCTGAATGCGTGCATGCTTGCCTTTGTATAAGCTGGAGGTTCAGTCTTTTTGCTTGATACCGTGATTCCGTGACCTTTACTTGTTCCCTTGACCTTTATGTATGTTTTAGATTTGGAGGGTTCCTTCGGCCGAGATGCGTTACTTGGACGAGAGTGTCCTTCGCTGCCTCCCCTGTAGTTGGACGCCGATTTTTCCGCTACCTTTTTGTTTGCCTCGGCTAGCTGTTTCTTTAACTTTTTTATTTTCCTGTTTTTTAAGATTAGTTTTCTAAATTGTGCAGCTCTTGCCGTATTTGCTTCGGTAGGTTGGTGCTCGGGCATTTCATTTTCAGGATCAGATGCTTCGTCTTCATCTTCCTCGTTTTCCCCATTTTCTTCTTGTATTTGTTGTTGGCGTGGTTCTTCAGCCTCTGGAAATCCGTTTCCCTCGGGGCCTAAGTCCTCTATCAACACTTCGTCCTCGTTTATGTTTTCTCGGTGTTGGACTGTGCTAGCCGCTACCTCGGGAGATAATCCTTTACTGGTCGAGAATCTGGTGTTGTGCTGTCTGGATGATCCAGTACCTTGCTTCGAGGACCCTATTCGCTGCTTCAGAGCGTGTTCTGATTGGGAAGCCATTCTGGTTATGACCTGTCAAGAAACAAAAAACCCGTGAGGTCCATGGCGGCTAGCGCAGTGTACTTTGTCGGCCGTGTAAATCTATTCTGCAACGGATTTTTCAGACGAAATTTAATCTAAGTCGTATTTGCCCTTTTTAGATATATCCCTAACTGCTTATTTTGTCTTTTAGCTCAAATCGTCCCTTTCTATCTAATTTCTTTTATGAAGTTTTGTTTCCAAATATATCATGAAATTTGAAAACCCTAAAGTGAATTTTTATGTACAGCGTGAAATTTTGAAAACCCTTAAATGGATTTTTATGTATAGCATGAAATTTGAAAATCCCTAAAATGGATTTTTAGATATAGCACGAATTCGTAATCGCTTTTCGCAATGCTAGATTCTACTGTTTTAAGAGGTTTATAGCGAAGCATAAACTACCTATCTTAAAAATCGACTTCATCATACCAAGGTTTTGAAAACTCTTTAATGGATGATTTTATCACCTGATGCTGTGCTAAAAAATTCTTAAACATGCCAAAGCCTTTAAGGTCATTTATATGCTTAAGGTACAGGAGCTTCTTTTCGGAAAACAAGCTTTGAAAATCTTTTGAGAAGACAAGAAAATATGCTAAAATTTTGAAAACCCGAAAAATCACAGGCAAACCCTAAGTTGTTTTAATCATCTGTTTCTAGCGCCAAACTGTACGAGTAGAAAATCTGCATAGGTACTCAAGGAGCCGTATCCATCAGATCTACTCATACATACAGTATTTCAGTTGAGATTCAATGGTACGAGGACCACAAGAACAGTACCGAAGTTACTAAGAACAATGATTAAGACCCAAAACTTGTAATAGTAAAGGCAAAATATAAAAGATTTGTATGTATTTCAATGTTGTGATTACATGAATATAATCCTAAGGAACCAGAGGAGATAACAGACCTAATCTCTCTCTTGCTTCTTAGGCTCAACCCAACAAGAATCCAACCCCTACAACGTTTTCCAAGCTCGCCTTACATAGGCCGAGCTTGGGTGGTTTACAGCTAATAAAGACAAACGACTCAATCGTGGTGGTGTCAGTCCCTGTCGAGTAAGGCGGTTTATTCACTCCGAGGTTGATTCTGGGGCTTCGGTCCTTCGACATGGTCCGAATCCTTTTATCTCCGAGTCTTCACTTCGTTTTATGTGTGACTTCTCCTTCTTCAAGCTGGTCCGAGATCTCGCTGTCAATTCCCTCGGCATGGTTAGGCTTCCTGGATGCGAGACACGTGTTCCGAGGGGTTTTACCCCCTACAGAAACAGTCAATTTTACTCCATAGATTTCCAAGTGAAGATCATGGATGACCAATAATTTTGATCAAACAAATATTTTATGTTTCATTTCCAACTGATATTGTGACCATGACGCACAATTATATCAGAATTCTTTTTCTAGTTTCTTACCTAAATGATTATTATAACAGTAGAAATTTCACTGTCCACGAATCATGTATGCATACATAGTACACACATAGGCCAAATTTTGGTCCAATTAATAACATTATACTTGTTTAAATCGCGGGGTTATTGATTACGCATCTTTAGTTTGTATTTCTACTGCACTTGGCAATCGCTTAGTTATTGAGATCCAAGTTCCCTTGTGGTTTCTTTTCCTTGGTGTCTACATTCAAAATTTCATCCTTAATTAGCATCCACATTAACTTTTGGATGATATAACAATAAATGGTAGCATGTACCTCTAAAGTTGACAAATTAGGTTGTTTGCAAACCCATTTTTAGTAAGCCTGAATATATGCGCTTTATGTGATGTTTCCTTCGTCAGAACACTGCAGTAGCTAAAGAAGAAGTGTATTTTATTTAATTCTCATCAACACTCGTATTCTTAATGCCTACATAAGAAACAAAGTTCCGTCTATGTTAGTAATAACAATTCGCATAAAATGCATACCTCTGTTGGAAGTTTGAACAATGCCCTATGTATTTGAATCTGGTATAAAATCCCCATACCCACTAAATTATCTCACATAATGATATCCTGGAATACCAAAAGCCATATACTGAACATGCAAGATTGATAAGGAGCGGAAAGAATCAATATTCTGTATTCTAGCTTGCCTCAATCCTCCTATCTCATCTCTCAAGTATCAAATTCAAGAAGAAACATTAACTTTTACTTCCTTGACCACCAAATATGTTCCCCAAAACCAAATACACCATATATTGGGAAAAAAGGAGTCAATCTCCCCATTTTGTCAACTGGAATTGTTACATAGAAGGAAAACGGAACTGAACATATAATCAAATATAAAACCTATGCAACTTCATAATGTGTAAATTAAGTATTTTGATTCTCACCCTCCAAGTCAATCTGAACGAAACCTGAGATTTTGTAGTCACATCATATCCTGATCCCGAACATGATACATCCACTGATATAACTTGCCTTGGGAACTACTGATAAGTGCCAACTCTAGCGTTCATGATCAACTAAGAAGCTGCTAGGATTAGCAGTAGTAGCCGAGGTAAATGAACCAACAAAATGTGTCTTTTTTTTTAATACCAACAAAATGTGTCTTCTACTGATATAGTTTTAGTCACAGCTCGGTACTGCAAAACATAGTAGCACACAAATGATAAGAACATGAATCAATGAACACACAAATGAAATCTATTAGTAAATAGCCTAATAGATGTCTTATTTCTTTTTCAAGCTCTCTAGAGTTAACCTACCTAGAACCCAAAGTTCTGGGAATAGCTCGATACCCAAAGTTCAGCCACCTGCGGTAACCAAATTCTAATAATCCGTGTTCGATAGCCTGACCGTCGTAATGTTAATTGTGGTTACATTCATAAGTAGCTTGCTTAGTATTACTAAACTAAACCATTAACAGATTAACCATTGGGTATCTAAGACAATGCTTTCAGCTAAATTACAACGAATAAAATTGAAGAACATGACAAAAACCCTAGAAATCATAAGGAAGCAATTGGGAAAAAGGGTTATCCCACAAATCTTACCTTTGTGATCTTATCAATCGGGCATCAAGGTTTCGGTGGAAAAAGACCTAGAGAACAGAGAAATGAAATGTTGAGGATGCAAGGTGAGGGAGAAGCAAAGTGCGAGGAGCAGGAGGGACATCTCGGCGATTCGCATTTTCATAGATTGATTGTTTATTTGTGATAAATCAACGACCAAAAACAGGGTTTGAAACTCTATTGTTCTTTTTCTTCTAAAATTCAGGATTTGGAGAACATGTTTTTGAAAGATGAGGGCATCTCTAGGAAAGCAGGGATTGTTTGTTTATGAGATTACAATGGTTTTCTTTTCTAATCCATGGTTTTCTCACTTTCTTTTCCAATCCATGGTTTTCTCTCTCTGGCGGAGAAAGTGAAGAGTTCATGTATATGAAAGATGTGATATGGTACAACCAACTCACAGTAAGACTGGCTGCCTCGTTATCTCCACATCCATCAGATTCGGCACATGGCGAGATCGTAACGGCCCGTTTGTCTAAGCCAACTTGTCTTCGATGTGTCTTATATTATTGAAGTGCAAGGTGACACTTGCAAAATATCCAATTCACCCTTCTAAATCAACAACCACTTGGTTTTAAATATGTTTTCTTATGCCATTAGTAATAAAAACCTACAAACTCTATCTTCAAGTTAAAAGTCAAATTAGTGGCTAAATAGATTTTTTTTCTAATCTCATTTAAATAAGTTTTTATAATGCGGCACATCTGGACCTAATTTCTCTGAACAAACCTACCCCTAATCTATATGGATCTGACTCCAAGTTCGAGTGTGAATAAGTCTGAATCAATTTTTTTTCTTTATCTCTCTACATGTTTTTAATGCCTGATTCGAAGATTTACACAACACATACATCTCACTCAAAGATATTTGAGTCAAATATAATTTTACACCTGACTCGCAGAGCACATATCAAATTGGATTGTAAAGTATTCAACTACCGTATTGTATAATAATTTTCATACCCAATTGACATCTTGCGCAACCCCTAATTTGGCCGAAGTAATCTGCAGCCCTCCTAGAATTGCTTCAGTCCTACAACAGGACACCTGCCAATGCCATGGTCAAAATCTTGGGCATGTGCCGTCTATGGACCAGTGCCACTGACGCCCCCCCGCATGGGCCGACTTTAGTCGTGAGGGCTCATGACTGTTTATTCTAGGGCTGCACGTTGGGTCGGGTGGGTAGGGTTTTGCCTAAACCCAAAGCCAACCCACCATAAGGTGGGTTTCAAAATTGTCTACCCAAACCCAACCCACCCTCACAGTGGGTTGGCTTTTCACCCAACCCAATATTAAGGTGGGTGTGTAGGGTGGGTTGGTGGGTTACCCACCAATTTTTTAGCCAAAATTTTACATGCAGTACCGACAAATATTTGATCGTCGCCACTTAATAAAACAGTCTTAACGGAAAAAATTGAAGCTCAAACAACTTAAAAACCATATAATTTAAAGTCTACAATACCATTTAAGTCTTAAAGAGTTAACTAGTAAACTACAAATGTCTGAAATAGCTGAAATAAGTTTGAAAGTCTTTAAGACTACAAAGCATAAAAGTCAAATTTTTAAAGAGTAACAAGCAATGAATTATCCATTAGCTTTGCAAGTTTGAAGCATATAATCCTATGGACGGCTGAGATATTAGGATGAGGGGTATGTAAATCTAAGGGTAGAGAATTAGGTGGTGGGTTGGTGGGTTGGGTAGGGTGATTTTTGCTCTAACCCAAAGCCAACCCACCTAGAGGTGGGTTTCAAAAGTAGTGACCCAAACCCAACCCACTGTAAGGGTGGGTAGGGTATGGGTTGTTTTTTTTTCGGTGGGTCGTGGGTTGGGTGGTGGGTTAGGGTTGGGTTTGTGCAGCCCTAGTTTATTCGTCTTTTAAGCAACATTCATTCTCAGAGTCAAGAATAAACAGAGAGCCAACATATTTGCTGCTTAATACAGAACCCTAAGTTCTGATCACATCCTCAGGTAAAGCTTTCAACTCTCTTTACTTTTGATTCTAAATTCTTTCTCAATTGTGTGTAGCCAATTTCGCTTAAGATCTAGTACTAGAAATCTTGATTTTAGGTTTATTCTAGGGTTGAAAACACCATAACATCCCCAAAAGGCAAAAAAACTGAAAGGATTTGACCAAGTTTACTGATTTTACCCTAAACCCCGTTGGTTTCCTTTGTGTTTTTTTTCTTCAATTTTAATGCAGGCAATCTGTTTGATGAAATGACTAGCATAATTCTACCCTAAACCCCTTTGTTTTTTTTTATCAATCTTAATGCAGGCATTCTGTTTGATAAAGTGAGTACAAGATCATTGGGAATCATGGCATTGAAAAACACCAAGAAACACCAAACAATGGAAAGCAGCAATTCGGGCCGTGTGGGAGTCGATAAGATAAGTAATTTACCTGATGAAATTATTCATCACATACTTTCTTTACTTCCTACCAAATGTGTTATGTCTACCTGCATTTTATCTAAAAGATGGAAGTATCTATCCAACTCGTTTCCTATTCTTGATTTTCGTAATTGTCGGTCTGTCAATTCCATGGGCACAGTTAGAGAAGAACGTTTGAAAACCCAACAGTTTATGGATTTTTTGGATACGGTATTATGTCTTCATGAAAAACCATATATTCAGAAATTCCATCTCACTTGGGATAAATATTTTGATGAGCCCCGAGTAAATAAATGGATCAGTATTGTTATAAAGCGTAAAGTCGAAGAACTTTTTCTTTCAGTAGGACCAGAAACATCCTTCATATTCCCTCTATGTTTTTTTACCTGTGATTCATTGACAGTATTAAAACTAGACAGGGTAATACTCAATGTACCAAACACAGTTTCTTTTCCAAGGGTCAAGATACTTCGGCTAAGTAATATGGAATTTGAGAATGGGATCTCGACCAACAAATTACTTTCTAACTGCCCCATCCTTGAAGATTTAAGTTTGATAGGCTGTGGTGGTTTTAAGTCCGAAGTTCTATGCATTGCTAATCTTGCACTAAAGAAATTGTGCGTCGGATACTGTTATTTTAGAGAGTCTACATCGAAGATTTGTGCACCCAATCTGTCGACCATCTGTTATGGAGGACAATTACCGGTAAAGTTTGTTTTCGACAGCTTTCCGTCACTAGTTGAAGCAAATATTGACATAGGTTTCGATGCGAATACATTTGTCCTGGTCAAGCTTTTCGAAAAGCTTTCTAATGTAAAGCTTCTTAAAATTTCTAGTACCTTCTTGCAGGTATGCCTAAATAGTGCTTCAAATGTTTTTGGTGAATTTTCTGTTGTAAATTTAGTTAATATAGCATTTCTGAAGTGTTGTAACATTATTGTGCCTTTGGTGTGTTTCTGACTCTTACGCACTGGTATACGTTGTTTTTTTTTCTGAATGATTAGGTTCTAGGTGAGGCAGATATTCTCCTTTCCGGTTCGCTTACTTTGAACAATTTGATCCACCTCGTAGTTCGTTCAGGTAGTGTTTCGACGGTGAGAAGATATTTCAGGTTTATCCAGCTCTCACCTAATCTACAATCAATTGTCTTTCCTGGGGTAAGTCACTCACCTCTTACCTCCCATTACAGTAAAAAGGATTTTTTTTTTTTTTTTTTGTTAGCATTGGTTATTAATTCTCTCGTAGAAAAGTGGTGTTACCATATTTGGCAATAGTGTTGATTTGGATTGCAAAACATCAGTTTTCTAAACTGGAATTACTTGCTTTCTCCTTCCTAAGTCACTAAGCTTTCATTGTCTTTTTCCTATCGTGTTTGTGTTAGCATCAATACTTACTTCTTTTGTGGTATCATTTATAATTTGCTGATCTTTTGCTTTGATTGATGCAGAGTATTTACATTTCTGACAAAGAGGACGATGATTATTTGTCGCTTGATCTTAAATGTTTGCCGCCGTACTTGAAGTCGATTAAATTCCTAAATTTTGAGGGGTTACCATCCGAGATAAATGCAGTCAGATTCTTTATGAAGTATGCTAGATTTCTCGAGACCATAACCATCGTGGCTTCTTCAAAACTCTCCAAAGACCATGAGAAACAAATAAATGCAATGCAGATGTTACTAATGTTTCCGAAACCAGCAAATTGTGTGGTTAAGTTCTTGATGAGCTCTGGAAATGCTTAACAGTTTTGTTATCTTAAAGTTCCCTCTTTAGTTTTTACTATCTTGTCAGTTTTCTCTTTTCTGGAATGTGGAGATTGGTATAATTTTCCGAACCATCAGGGACAGGGTAGTAAAAGCTTTTGCTTCAATTTCTGGTCTGTTTCAGATATTTTGCAGGGCTGGAGCCTAAATGAATTTTTACTTCATCTAAGCTCAGGTCTGGTATTACATTGAATGAAATTATAATGATGGTGCATTCCAGTGTCTGGCTTTCTAGTTCTTGCATCAACCCTTAGGAAATCAATTTTTCACTTATTTCTTCAAATTGTCAATTTCTAATTTAAGATCAAGTTTCCCAGTTCGTGGTTAAATTCTCCTGTTGCCAAGGAAAGGGCAGTGACTAGTGACTTATGCACAAACCCCACTCTTAAACCTCACAATTTATCTTATCCCGACGGTGCAAGCCGGTGATTCAGGTAGTGGTGGGGGTAGAGTCTCATGTTTGTTCTTAGGGCCAAGTTAAATGATCCTGGCTGAATTAGGCCCCATTTGGGAGTATTTGGCCCCATGAAAAAATAATTCCGGCGGTTGTTATATAGCAAAATCGGAAAACCCCTTATAAAAGATGACTGTTTTACCCTTTCTCAATTAGTTGCTAATTACATGATTAGAGTCTAAACAAGATTAATTAGTCTTAATTCTCATATCAAAACAAGATTAAAAATTATCAAACATGATCAACATGAGAATCACCCAAGTTTTTTTTACCAAAATCTTGAATCTGAACAACGCACAATCGGTCTATATATATAGAAACATAAGCCGAATATACTTGGGTTCTCGAACAATCGGTAAATATTATTATTCAAATAAACCGATTGTTGTTAACCCACCCAGAAATTCAAATAAATCAATCGGTTCATTTATACAAACTATTACACCGAATATAATAACCAAAATCGTCTTATATTAATGGATATAAAGGACGATTATGGGACAAATAGACAAGGAAAACCATATACTTGATCAACCAATAATCGGTTTATATCAGTACAAACATCTAACGATTTCAAAAATTAATTTTTCCTATCGTTAGTTAAAACAAAATTTAGAGAACGATTATGTGCACCAAAGTTAGACAGGAGATTCAGATACTTGAGCATTCTTAATCGGTGTATGTCAACACCATCATCTAACGATTGTTAAAAATGGGTTTTTCATGTTGTCAATAATCGGTTTTGGAAAACGACATTATAGAACGATTGTATACTCTGACAATTTTTGGAATAAAATTGCCAGACAATCGTTCGATGTATACACAAATGTAAACCGATTCTTCCACAAAAACTGACAGAAATCTAAGTACACAAACCACATTCATTCACATAAAGTAGCAACCAAAGTTAAAATCCTACACAACCATACCAAGGAAGTTTAAAGTCGACACAACCAAAGTTAAAACAACATAACGAAAGAGTTTTAATTCAACATAACCAAAGTTAAACAAGTGTCTTCAAACTATTATGAGTTTAACCACGACCACGACCTCTTCCACCACCGCGACCTCCACGAGCACTGGTACTAGCACCTCGAGTCTTTTTAGCTGGTGGTGCGTCTTGTGTAGCCTCACCACCACCACGACCTCTTCCACCACCACGACCTCTTCCACCACCACGACCTCGTTTAGGCCGTGGTTCTTGTGCATCCTCATGTGCAGCGCTTGTTGTGGCTTCATCCCTCCTTGTCTTGCGCTTTGCCCTCTCCCGTGGTGGTTCTTGAGATTGTCCAAAAAGATCTCCACGACTTTTATTCTCTAGGTTCAACAATTGGTCTAGAGCTTTCTTCATGATCCTCTCACTCCTCTTATCTATACCACCTTTCACAAGCACTGTCTCGAACTCCATGATCATTTTGCCGACTCGAGGTCTCTGTTTTCAATCATACAACATACACTAAGTACATATATATAATGATTAAAGTTAATAGGACACAAGCGAATACTTACATATACATCGACGGCTTCTTTTGGATCAGCAATGAACTTTCTATCCTCAGGGCGTATGACATGAGGATGGGAAGTCCTCTTCAACCACTCCATATAATCAGAGTCGACCCAATCGTTCGGAGAGATAGGAGCATCAAGGGCAACCAAATGCTCAGCTCTGTTGTCCCAATCAGTGGATGAACAAGGAGGTGTGTGCACAATTACAATTGAACCCTCATAGGCCTGACTTTCCTCCCTATCCAATTCACCCAATCCGAGGGCCTCTTCGATTGGTTCGTATTGTACACCACCACATTGACGAGCCACTCTTGTCGGATTGTAGAAAACATATCCGGTGGGGTGAAACAGAGGTCCAAAGTAACTCTGTATGCGGCTACGAACACTTGATCCTTCTTCCCTCCTTTGAATGTAAGGATCAAAGACAACTTTCTCGACGGGCAAGTTGTCCAATCGAGTCCTGATCTCAATCAAGGTTCGACGTTGTCCCGAGGGCTTCCCATTGTACATATATTTGCTTCCCAAATAGTGTTCCTCTTTCCAATCGGGGTTGGGCAGCGCCCTTTCGGCAAACTCAGGGAAGTGCAGATATATGAACGCCTACAAGTGAAGCATGGGAGTATAAGATACTAAGTATACTATAATCTTTGGATAACGACAAATGAAGGTACATGGATTACCTGAAGTAAAGGCATACTGCCCCCAATTTGATCCTTCTTCGCCCTAGAAGCCTTTCTCATCTCAGTCAACAAGAATGCAAGACAAGCAGTGCCCCATGAGATCTCATTCAACCTATCCAAGTCAGCCAAAAACTGCACATAGCTGGCATTCACCCTAGAACCAGATGTGTCGGGGAATATGACACTTCCCAAGATGTAGAGAATGCACGCAGTGGCTGTCGCAGTGACCCGCTCGGGAGCCAAATTGTTCTCCTCATGTAGCCGCAGAGTCCCCATGAATTGGTCCCTCAGAGATTTCAATTGGAATGTCTTCGACCTTTGTTTTCCAGACCACATCTCTACTTTGGTCTTCGCCTTGTTCCAACCCAATTTGGCTTCGGTAAAAGCATAGATAAGATCCCAATCAAGGTCCTTGTCGAAGGCGGAGTCGGTGGGGGCGCCTTTGACGTCCTTGAGGAAGTCCATGTCCTTGGTAAAGCCGATGCTCCTAACTGATTTGCCTTCAATACTTAGACCTGTAATCTCATGAGCATCATCCGGAGTGATGGTCATCTCGCCAAAATGGAAGTGCATAGAATCTGTCTCCGCATAATACCTCTCCATGAAGGCAGAAACAAGTGGTTTGTCATATCCAACTGTGGAAGTACTGGCAATGGCAGGATACAACCCTGAGTTCTTGACGATCTCTACCACTTGAGGGGCTTCACCTCTAGCTAACCACGCCTCCAAAGCTTCAGGATCCTCAGGGCGTTCACCTACCCTTTCCAAGGGCCAGATATCCATCTTTCCCGCCTCCGATTGGTGTTTGAGCAGACGTACTGCATCCTCGTGGTCCTACAAAATGTTGATATGTTTTGTTACATGAAATGAAGTTATGTTGGATGAATAAACGAAGGAAAATAGAACTAAATGAGATACTTACGATGGTTCTGTAGACGATATTGGCCCAACTACCTACATAGCCCCATAAGACGTCCATACCATCCAAAGGTGCACCTAGCTCGTCGTCGGGAAACATCTGCTCTTCGGTTGGCATGTAACTCCTCATTTGTTTCTTAGCCTTCTTTTCTTCAGCCCCCTGTTGTTGTGGTTGTTGTGCTGGTTGTTGTGGTTGTTGTTCTGGTTGTTCAGGTTGTTCAGCTGCCTCCACGACAGTCAATTCTTGACCCGCTGGTTGTTGAACAGTTGTCCCTTCTTCTTGTGTCTCTTCACCTTGAACAGTTGGCCCTTCTTCTTGATGAGAAAGATGGGAAGAAAGATCATATTGCTCATATTGATAGAGCAATAAATGCCAAAGGGAATGATCACCTTGATGAGGCTACCCTAAGAGAATACATGAAAAACAGTGCAGTATTTAACCAACAAATACTTGATATGGTTAAATTACATCATGAAATTCTTGGGTTACGGAAGAAAAACAGGAAAAAGGGTAAGGCAAAGAAATCTAAGCCAAAGACTACTTCTGGTGAAAAACCCAGTGATGTAGTAGTTCCTGTTTTGACTACCGAAAGTGAACAAGAAATTGTTCACTCTAACACAACTTGATTGTGTTTGTGCTACCTCACCATGTAGTGCCCTTTCAATTGATACGGTGAGGTAAAGCATAAGAATAGGGTACAGACCCGGTTGGAGATTACATAAAGGTATGTTAACATTGATCAAGTTAATATTCATTTGTTTAAAGGGTGTCAAATCCTTGAATATGAATATGTATCTTTCATGTTTCTCTAACTCAACTTGGTTTTAAGAATTCTTAAATATACAAGTTGCAAACAAAGTCTACGACTTCTGTTTTGAACAAAGAGTAAATCCTACCGACATGACATTCTTGTTATGTTAGTATACCTTCTTGGTGTACTACGGTTATAGGATCATCATGAGTTAAACCTAATCTGAAGGTGGCCGGTTCGCGAACCGTACACGAAACAGAAACTCGGAGAATCTCCTGAGTTCCGAAAGCTCATTAAGTTCGTGTACATACACAAACCTCTAAATCGAGTCTTTTGGCTGTTATTCAGATTTGTGAATATCCTTCCAGAATTTCACACAGGTGAAACTCTGAGACTCCTGGAATTCATAAATTCCAATGTGATCTTTGTTCCAAGGAAAACTTTATTCACACTTATTGGTGAAACTCCATGTGAAAAAGTTAAGCCTTTACTCTAAGAATAAATCAATCCTTGTTAACACAAGTTTTTGTATCTTAGAGGGCAATACGTGATCTTCCTGATCATGCTGTGTGTGTTGCCAACATGATTTTATTCATTGCTATTCAAGTGATGATTATATTAAAGTCATGGATATCACAGAAGTTATATTACCTTCTTGTTCTAAGAAGAGAAAACTTTTTGTGATCATACTCTTATTTCTTAGAAAATGTCTAAGGAAAGAGAGTATCAACAAGACAAACACTGGATAACATTCAATTGTTTTTGTCCAAGTTAGTCTTTATCAGTTGTTCTATTGAATAACACCACATGGGGGAGAGTTCTTTTTGAACTTGCGCTTAATAACAAATCTTTTTGGGGAGCGTGGATGTGGAATATTGGGAGAAAGTGTATCTTTATTTCTCCAACAGATGAGAACTCAGGTATCTAGTTGTCCAGATTACCTAAGTATACCATCTTTTTACTTGATATGTGTGTTTTTGGCTTCGCCTATTCCTATAGGTGTGTGAAACCCTAGTTTCCATCTACTTTGTCATATTTTTGTGACAAATAGGGGGAGAATACATATGGTTCTTACTCCTTTTTGGTTGCATTCTCATGCATAACCATAGGGGGAGAACACATCATATGCTTACTTGTTGTGCTTTTCTTAAAGTATCAAGTAAGGGGGAGTAACTAAAGCTGAGATCATGGTTCGTATCAAGAATGAGTAGAATCACTTTAGAAGTTCTGATACACCAACTTCAAAGTTTGCTCAGATTCTTACTCTTACGCACAAACAACATGTGGGATGAGCATACCAAACCCACGTAAGCCTAAGCATACCTTTATGGTTGTTTGAGCTGGATATGTTGTGACTGCTGACTACGGACTCATCAACAGGAGTTTAATGAACACATCAAGACTCAAAGGAGAAGTTGAAGAATTCAAGAAATCAAGAA
>JAJJMA010077324.1:0-20739 GCA_023529015.1 Papaver nudicaule
GTTGGTCGTCTCCTCGAAACCTATTCTTTTAGGTTACGACTATTGAACAGACTTCACTTGAGGATTGTGAAGCACGGGTCGGATTTAATAATCATGATCCTGTATCTTGGGACGATTGTATTGTTAATCAATCAATATAAAGACCAAGATTTGATATAAACTTTGCACGGCTGCACTCGGTGTTGTAAGTCCTAGAAGTTCCATAACACAATCACGAACTGGGTTTTGTATTAAGTTCGTCAAGCGTTACGAGGTAAAATCACTTAATCTAGATTAATAAGCCCTGGGTGATATATTGATTTCCATTAACTTTGATTTAATCTAAAGGAAATCATCTTTCGTATTCTTTTTTGAAAGACGAATCAAGTACAATTCCGTTAGAGGCAGGATAACGCTAGTCTTCACGAAGGACGGTGGAGAAACTCTTAGCTATAAAGAAACTTAGCTAAGGGAATCAAGTGTGTATGTCTTGCGGGAGCCAAGAGACGTAGGAGCAAAACGGTTGCTGAATTGCTTATAGGGTTTAATTCAATCTCAATTTTATTCCAGTCTGAAGTCTGATAGTAGGCTACTGTCTGTATTTCCTTAATATTGTGTGTGTTCAATCTGGACTATGTCCCATGATTTTTCTGCTGGGTTGTGGTTTCCTCGTTAATCAAACTTTTGATGTCTTGCTTTGGTTTTACCTTCCGCATTGTATTATCTCTGATCGATATAATTAAAGTATTGCAAGTTTGTACGTTGGTTAAACCTTCGAGTGAATCCATCTCTTTGAGATTTACAAGAACTTATTCTTGTTGGGATTCGGTTCTTGAATAAAGAACTTGGCTCAGGTTATTACTTGAATATTGATTTTGAAAAAGCAGGGGTACCGAAATGCAACCAACTTTTCGTTTGGGCTCGTGAGTCTTATGGTATGGACGATCTCAAAAATCAATATCCAAATCTGTGATAACCTGAGTTGGATCACAAGTGATTAGTCCTGACGCAAGACAAGTCTTGGTGAATCCCTCGAAAGGATTGAGGACTAACTGCAGTTTATAATAACGTACTACTTGTGTTTGCTTTAATTATATAATCAGAGATATAATGCGGAAAGTGAAACACACAAGACACCTGAGATTTTTGTAACGAGGAAACTACAATATAGTAGAAAAACCTCGGGACCTCATCCAGATTGAACACCACACAGTACTAAATGTCTACAAACGCTAGCCTACTATAAGACTTCGGTATGGGATGTAGAAGAGACAAATACCACCCTTCAAGAGAATCAGCTACTATCGCACTCCTTACGTCTATGGATCCCCCATAGATCCTACACACTTGATCCCCTAGCTGGCGTCCTTTACATGCCTAGGAGTTGCTTTAACCGTTGTTAAAGGATTTTTGATAACTTCGCCTTTGCAACCTCTATTACCAGGTGTATGTTTCGAACTGTCCTCTCCAGTTTAACATAGGAAAGTGACTTCCTTTGGATTTCACAAGGTCATACGAAAATCTACTTACAAGCTGGGGCTGACAAGTAAAACAAGTAAACTATGCCCAACTTGTCTCTACCTCAACTGTGAAAATAATCACATTAGAAACTTATACAACCAGAGCTAAATAGGTCTTACAACACCGTGTGCATCCGTACGTTGCCTCAGTTACAACCTTGTATGTAACGTATCGGTTCTTGAATGGCCTTATTTCAGAAGAGAAGGACTGTAGAATAAATAAAAGCATGATCAGGTTACCAAGGTTACATGTTACTCTCAAGAGAAGTCTTTATAGGTAAATCCCACGGAGGAACTGCTACCTAATAGAGGATGACTACCACAACAAGCTTACACCGAAGTGCAAAGAGTTTACGATCAATTCCACAGAGAAATTTCACGTATGCTTGAGCTTGTGGTTTTCGTTCTTTAATCCTTTATAGCTCTCAATAAGATAGCTTTGAGATAAAGCAATAGATTACTTGTGCTACAAGTTAGCTAGTGCCCGTGTAAAACGTGCCCGTTACTTAGCTTGCACACAAATAAACCCTAGGTCATTTGGAAATCTTTTAGCATTTATCTGCCAAGTGGTTTGTTAGCTCTTAACACTTCAAGATAGAGATCCAATGAAAATGAGAACACCTTTATCTTATTGACTTATTGAGATTCTTTAGATGGACCACAAAAGATATTCTTGTGATAAGGTTCAAGTCCAACTAAGAGATAAGGAGTTATCTGTTAAACCCGCGTAATTATCCCGAAGATAACCACCAGACGGTTCGCGAACTGACTGGACTTGGAATCCATGCCAAATACATCGAATCTGATGTTCACGTACATGTACGACCTATACCGAAGATAGATCGATCTTGATTGTCTATCCACTGTTCATTACTTGACGAATCTCACGTGAGTTAAACAAGAGTTTATTTGAAGTAACACGTGTTGATACAAAAAATTATTGTACTTTGGAACAATACCTTTATGAACTTCACTAGCGTAGGCCCACTCTTCTGTATCGGGAGCATACGAATGAGGCCAACCTTTTTATTGCATTCTTGTGATGCAAGTAGCGGATGCTTGTTCACCTGAATCATAATTTCAAGTTTTTTCCATATAAACATCATTAGCAATGCCGAAATAGAAGGCAAGGCAACCAAAATATAAGTAATATATGAGGACTGACACTTTTAATGAACTGAATATTTTTGTTGAAATCCTTGACAAGTTGACATCATATTCTAACATTTGAAAATATTTTAATTCCTAATATCTTTGGCATCAACATCAGAGGCTGATATCTTTTGGTATGCCATATTTTCTTTCGTATCTCAATCTATAAATTTATTCAATTTAGCGGTAGAACGCATAACATACGTACCCACAATATTGATTAATTCACATGAATTGATTTGCAAGAATTTTATATTCAACATTGCATTATTTTTCTTTATTCTTCAGATATTTAATAGTCACGTCAGTAGCGCTAGTATTATCAAGAGTTAGAATATATACATTTTCAAAGTTTTAATTAAGCTAACAAACATCCCTTTAGCATCTTACCGATCACTTCACATGTATGACCTTCAGTTTGAATGAAGTTAATGATTATTTTTGTGCAACTTCAAACTTTTTTAAGATAAAGTGAGAAGTTACAAACATATAACCTATCTTTTGGAAGGAGATCCATGTACGATTGGTGAATCTTTATTTGTTTTCCTAGAAATACTGTTTCGATTTACCCTTCTCAGACAAACACACTGCCAATGTTGGATAGTTTCAATATCTTGGAAAATAAAATGATTTTTTCATTATGTCTGCCGTCCCAAACCGATATTTCTTCTCTGTAAACCTAATTCAAGTGACATTTTGAATCCAAACATAAGTGATGGTTCCCATCTATTATACATGTCTACTGAAATTAAATATGCATCTTCAATGGATGCAAATCCCCTATAAATTCAGTCGTTTTGATTCTTAATCACATAAGTGAAAAACTTTCAGTTTTTTTTTTCTTCTTTAATACCATCATCAGAATATTTGTTATGCGTTTCTTGGTTGAATGAAGGGTACACACCTTGAATTCAATCACGTTGTCAGTGGGGATTCGTTGTATCTTGAAAGCATTATTTCAAATATCCATTTGTATTCACCTATCATTTTAGGAAAGGTTGAAATAATTGTTAAAAAAAATCTGAACAAGAGCCTCGAAGTCAAAAAAACAATATCCTTGTGTTTGTTTCGTCCCATCTTTTAGCCCATATTTCCAACAGCCAAAACTTCCTAATATACATATATGAGATGGGACCTTAAATCAAAGTTCAAGTTTCCTAGGAAGTTCGTCAAATCCTTACCATGCCTAGACGCTCATATCAACATCAAACGAAGACTCACGTCAAAAAGTTCTTTGTATATAAGGATAACCATTGTTTACATCACAATGTCTCTATTTTGTCTTATAAATGGGGTTACCAAATTGTGTCAGGCGGCCTCAAATGAGTTTCTTATTAAACCCTATAATTTCGGAATGTTTTACTTAGCTGAGATTAAAATTAGAGAGTTCTCTCAATTTTTAGAGTTCATGACCCCACCTAAGAAAATTATAACCAATGAGAGAAATATGCAATATTAGAGGTGGTGTATGGGCCCCACCAACGGAGATTAGCAGGGGCCCCCCAAGAATAGTGTCACACGGTGTAAAACCGTGTGTAACACACACGGTACACTTAGACTTTTCGCCAATGAGAGAAATATGCAATATTTTCCTCGAACTTTGACGGGATAACTTATCCAACCCTAAACTAAAATTCACCTTTTCTCTTCTTCTCCGCCCCTCTCTGCTTCTAATCTCTCGAAAATACTCGCAGCTTACAAGAATACGATCACAAGTTTTACTGTACATCAATCACAAGTTTCAAAGGTAAGGTTCTTATTCATGCCTGTGAATTGCCTGTCACTATTGTAGTAGTGAATGATGCTTTTAATTTATCATCCTGTGAAATGCCTGTACTATTGTAGTCTTTCTTATCTCCTATCTAACATCTCTTTGTGTTTTTATTTTGCAGGTGAGAATAGATGAAATCGAGCAAACCCAGATTTCCTTTTTCGTAGCTATGATTTCCTTGACTTCAAATTCAATTTTGTATCGGTTACCCTTTTTTTTCCCCTGTAAATGGATCAACCCTAACCCCTTTGTTCTGATTTGCAGGTACGATTTCCTTGGCTCTTGAACAAACAAATATGCTCTCATCTGTTGGTAAACCCTCGCCTTATCCTTAATTGAAAATTTTGTTTAGGTTTCTTTTTATTGCAGGGTTTAATGGGTTCTTACAGTTGCAGAATGTCTAGATCTAGATGTTTCATTGAAAATTTTTGACGCTTTGGTTGATGGCAGGTATGGTGAAATTGAAGTGTAGTTGTTTGTGATTTTAGTGTATTATAAGTATATGTATGATTTTTCTAACTGAATTTCGATTGGGAATAGTAACTGCTTGAAGGGTTTATCGTTGAAACATTGTGGGTTCATAAACATAACATTGTGCAATCACAAAATATCTTTGTGTGATAAATACGTCTTGGATGTAAACTGGAATACCTTAGTTCTAACCTTCGGGAGAGTTGGATATGTTTTTGGTCACCTTCATTTTTCTGTATCTATTTTTTCGTGTTTCGTTTTTTTTTAATACAATATGGTGGAAGATTCCTGCTGTATAACGCTGCAGGGTTGGGCATGAAGGTTTGTCTTTGATGGGTGTAGCACTAAACTCCTGTCACTTTCAACTAAATGTGAAATGTGGATGGTACTCCCAGTATCACATACATGAAGCTGTTCGTTATTCATTAAAGACTTAATGGATCGAGTTTCCCAGGTACTTGCATTCTTTCTTTCTTTTTATGGCACTCTTTCTGAATTGAATTCAGACCACCAGACTTTGTTATAGTATTCCAACCTCTGATGCATGCAATTTCTTAAATGTAGTAGTGAAAATAACCCATCCTCAATTTGTTTTTGTGAAACAAGACTCTATTATTAGAAAGTGTATGTTGTGAAAGACTACAATAAATTTAACAGGAAAAAAAAAGTATACCCCGTATAACTTTGATTGTACCAATCAACTTAATCTAACATCATTAGTAATAAAAATTGTAAAAGACTAGAATTATGCCCGTGCTACGCACCGGGCTTTTTTATCTCTCTTCCCCTCGATTTTTTTCCGGGTTCATGACTATCACCCGATTGCTATGGAAATTAGACACGAAGGGTCGACACCTGGTAATAATGAAACCAAAAGAAATCCTACCCATATATCAGGTAAATCAAACCAAAATAATCAAAGATAAACTTGATTTTTAGAAGATTTGCCATAAATCTCACAACTTGGAACACAATCAGATTAACATAAGCAATCCTCGAACATAATTACAACTCGTACCTTTTATGAATATGTTACTTTTTTAGAAATCGATACCTTTGACCAAAGGTGTCAAACCGCTTTGGTCATTGCTATGGAACTAATAGTTTCGCTGGCCCGACCATGGAGAAGAACCTGATCTCACTAACGCTTAACTTGTATCTAGCATGAACAACTCGTCCATTGCTAAGTAGAGCCTCTTGTCTTCTAAGACCGACCTATAATCCCAACTAGTTTTGTGAACCCACTCTAGCAATTTTGGAAAATTTGTGAACTTAATAATGGTGTAAATTCGAATGCTTTTTACCTAGCATGAACATTCCGTCTATTGCTATGGTATCAAAACCCCGGTCGAAGTGAACAAAGGCGTTACTACCCATCCCAAACAAACACCATGAAAGGTGTGAAGTAAATCCCTTTGTCTCCTAAACCAGCTTGTAACCTCGAAGCAGTTTTGAGAACCCACTCAAGCAATCTTGGAAAATTTAACAATGGTACATAAGTCAGAATGTTTTTTACCTGCTCATTCATAATAAAACGTCAAAGCTGAATAGTTTTCCAAAATTGGTATCCTTGGCATTATACAATTTTGCAATTTGCAACTCTTGCCTTTGAGAACATTGAAGCACACCCCTTTGTGAACAATCAGCAAATTTCTAGTGAAGCGAATTATGGTTTATTACCGGGCTTTCTTTGGCCAGTCCAGATACCAACATATAATACCCCCCAGTCCCGTGGCACCACCACCATCTTACACTCCTACACCTCCTAATCCCGAAGCCAAGCCACCAACGTATACTCCTTTTGTACCTCTTTCCCCGGTAGCAACCACACCATATAGTATCCTCTTGCACCTCCAATTTCCGTAGTAAAGACACCGCATACTGTTGTGCAGTTGCTACTCCTCCAATATAGTATCTTTGTAAAATCAACGTATCTTAAAAATATGAACTTCAAATATAATTCGCCTGGTTTCATACCAACTCCCCAGTGCCTCAGTGGTTGACATTGTGCTCAACCATCTAATGGGTCTGGGATCAAGTCTTGGTACCATCATCATTATCGTCGCCTGGTTTCATAAAAGGTGATGAAATTATGAGATAGTGTGATTTTAACATTGTCAATGGATTTTCCCTCTAAATTGTTTATCAATACACTTGTAGGGTTGTAGCACATAAAAGGTAGCCCCTAAAGTAGCAAGGATGATAAGAACGGAACCATTAAGCCAATTGTATGATAGGTCCTTTGTATAAAGGTCATTCACGCAGCAGCTGCCACTTTTACTATATATAGTTCCTAACACTTTCCCATGACACCTTACCTTCTTTGTATCTACTTACTCCATCCTATGTAATTATATGTGCACAGACATAGCCATTAAATGAAAGCAAAAGTTGAGCCAAAATATCTTAATAAGGATGCTTGTGGTCTAACTATGTGGGAATTCATCTCACCAAGAAACATAACAAAAACTAAGCTTACAGGGATAGGAAGGAATTAGTGGCCGAACAGAGATGTCGGAACATGAATCGGGTAATCATTTTTCCATCTTATATTGCTCTTATAACCGACTTGTTTCCATCAAAGTAATGAACCATCTGAAATTGCTTGCTTAGTATCTCCATAAATCTACATATTCTAAAATTCTCAACTATCTATACAAACAATACAACTGCATTATTGGCACACGGAAAAACAAACCATAATACAATTGAACTTAAGGCTTAGTGTGATTAGAAGAATGGTATCTCCATCGGGACTACACTCTTTGGTCTGCCAAAGAATTTATAAAGGTTGAGCATACTTTTTTTCTTTTCTTTTTGAAAATGGATAAAGACTACACTTTATTCTTTGTAATGTCAAGAAAACATTACAAAATTTCAAGTCATTAAATTTAAATATTCTCCAAGTACCAAAACCAAAAATCTTTTACCCTGAAGAAATACCAACTTTTTTGTCCAGAATTTGGCATTCGATGACTCTCACCACCGATAAAGCTACCTGCACCACCCAATGGTCTATAACCACCACCAACAGTAAACACGCTTCCACCACCAATGGAATGATAATAAGGTATACACAATAGCTTCGTGTTTAAGAGTTAAAACCTTAATCTCCTAGCAATGCTAAGTACTTTTCTGTCTTTTTGAAACAAAAGTTGTTGTCTTCTCCTGCAAATTGAGTTTCGACTGAAATTGGCAGGAATCGCCACAAAATAGGCGTTATAAGAGTTAGAGTCACAGAAAGCGAACCAAAATTTCCTGTAAAAGTCTGAAAAAATTCAAACAAATCCTGAAGAAGGCAACATGTACTATCGCAACTACCTTAAGAAATCCTCACTCTCCATATTAAATGCACTACGCAATCTAAGCTTTCATATGAACATAATCATGAAGAAGGCAACATGTACTATCGCAGCTACCTTAAAAAATCCCCAGATTAAATGCATGACGAAATCTAAGCTAGCAAACGGTAACCACGAACATAAACACTAATGCACTAACTCACCAACAGACGAATTTGTTCGACCATAATTTGCTTACAATAGCTTTCATGATGCTATGGTGAGAGCAACCTAAGACCGATGAAACTCCATTGCTTCATATTGAATGTCTATTAATAGTTGATAACCATAGTAAGTAAATGATGTATACTTGAGCCAAGCTAAACAACCTGGAATCTTTTGAACGTAAAATCTACCCGCAAGAACAAAAGGCAGACATTGTCAGTTGTCACCATAACAATTGTTGAAGCTTGTTTTGCATGCATAACCAAAATCGATGAATATTCTACAACATTTGAAGCAAAGAGAGAGCAATGATGACCAAAGGAAAGCAAACCAACAGGTAATACTAATAATATGCGTACGACAATTTGCACACTGCCGGATGAGTTTTATCTTGCATGCATTAAGATTCAGTCTTCATTATTTGCTATTATGTTTTAGGAATTTGGTTTCATGTCTGATGATTGATGAATGCTCGCTCCGAAGAGATTGAGCCTCTAGTAATACATTTATCATTAGATGGCATTCAAATTCCTTGCCAACCTTTAACTTACATATTCTACAGCATTAACTTTATTGGGTACAAAAGTTGACACAATTTCGCTTTAGTTGATATGGGAATCATAGATATATGTAACGTTCATAGTTTGAAATTGTGTGTTCGTTAGCAATGTGGATAGATTCAATTCTTGATACAAACTTGTTAATATAAACAACAACTATAGATAATGAAGAGATTCTTTAACCATCACTGACAGGTAGAATCATGGATCACTTACCGATTGATCACTTGCAAAGGTTTTCACTCTTTTATTTGTAACGTGATTTGCTACAAAAAAAAAAAAAAAAGGCTGAATTTTCTAACAGGAAACATTGTTACCAACGCACATAACAGCCAATCACCGCTACCTTTCCTTTTTTTCATTCTTAGTAATTTCTTTCTGTTTGTACGGTAAACATCAGCACCAACTAAAACGAAAACAAAATGATGGTTAGATGGAATATGATCAATGGGCTTCAATGGATTAACTCATCAACAGACAGTACACGGACCTTTTTTTCGGTTTAATTGCTCTTTACTTAGGTTCAAGAACTGTCTTCGTTCTCCTTTCTTTTAGCTCCGTTATCTACCAACTTCTTTTTTTAGACTTGTTTAGATATCATCTTGTTTTTTTTAGATGATGAACCGTGTGAGTTATGTATATTGTCGCGATTCTTCATATATATATGTTGAGTTTCTTTCTTAAATTAACATTGTCCTAAATCAAGTAGATTACAAATATACTCAGTGTTCTATAAATAACCTTTTCCTAAATCAAGTAGACTACAAATATATTAACGGTGGTTAATGCTATCAACGGTGGGATGAAGACACTTAACAAACGGAATTTATTATCACTAATGTAGGTGTACGTCATTAACGTAGGGTGATATTTTAAATAAGTGTAAACATGGTGTAAGTGTTTCTAAACCAATCATAATAGGCCAAGTGTCCCCCTCAGAATGCCTGCACCATAGAAGTCCTCTTTCGACCAATAGGAAGTCGTGGTATTGTCACCGCGCGACGTGGGAGCTTTTATCACTTAGGCTTTTAAATCTTTAGATGATTTGAATGTTTAAGATTCTTTGCGTGGTGGCTTTGGTGCCCACCAGTTGACTCATTTTTGTCTGATGTTTTTGTGTGATGGGTAAGTTCCATAGTTTCCATGTTCCAATTAAATGGCATAAAACAATTGGCGGGAATTTGTTCTTTTGGTTGACAGTTTTTGCATATACCATTTTGAGGTTGCCAATGATTTCCAATACTTAAATCCATCATTTGTAAAGTATTAGATATTGGCATTGATCTCTCTGCTTAAGTTTTTTACTTTGTGTGTGTGTTACCGCAATATTGATCCTGCTTACAGTCTTGGATGCATGTACCTTATTTTCATTTCCTGGGTGTGGTGACAGTGCGCGCCTAAACTTTCCTTGATGGAGGCGTACCCATTTGAGTGTTCAAACCTTTATTCTTTTCCATTGGAGCTAAACTCTTTTCTTTTTTAATTAATGCTCTCCAGACTGTAGCAAATTACCATGCAAATGCACTTTCTTTGATGGAGGCGTACCCATTTGAGTGTTCAGACCATGTAGACAACTCTAAAAATTCTCAAAACCAAGCTTGGCCCAGATGACCTGCGTACGGTAAAGTTTTCTTTCGGTCCACCACTTCAAATGGTATGGGTATTCCGTTCTTCTGAAAGATATATGTCTTGGAGCAACATATACTTATTAAAACCTTTTCTTAAGAGTATTCATTGAGCTTGCTAATTTTCAGGTAATTGTTACTATCTCATTGGTCATAATGAATTGTAGAACATTTCGGATTGTAATATCGTAACCTGGCAATTTTATAGGATCTAATTCTTCATTTGCTCATTGTAATCCATTTTGGTTTTGTTTGCTAAATTGACCCTTCACTATATGCAAGACTGTTTTTGAAGATGCCAAACTTGAGTTCGTCAGGCACTTCTTCTGGAATGATGATCTCAGGTCCAATTGGGATGACATGCCGTAGGTATGCATATTTATGTTCTGTGATGAGTTTCCCCACTAACATGAATGCCCCATTACAGGAACTGTAGTCCATTGGGTACGCAAGGTTCGGTGATTATAGTATGATCTTAGCCCAGCGCAGCTCAATGCACAACCTTGACTCATCTTCTTGGTTGGATTCATCTTATAGTATTCTTCTAAATATTTTTATATTTGCTGAAGTTTCCCTTCTACGGTGACAAGAATAGGACGTTGAATTCGAGAGGCAGGAAGATCATATTATTCTCTCAGTAAGGCATGGTGGAAGCATATACTTATTTTCATAGTTGTAGAGCCACCAGTTTGATGTCATCCAATGACAATTTCTTATTTCTGGGAATGGATCCCATATATAAGTTATTTGTTGGAACATAACATAATTACAAACCTTGACATGGTGCATCTATTTTTCATGCATATGAAGGGAGTAGCTGTGTTGTTTTTCCTTTAAATTTTGATTTTGACGTGTTTAATTTCTGTTAGAAAAAAGTTTCATAGTTCAAAGTGGTTCATTAATGAATACGAGTCTGTGGCACAATGGTAGTGCGTCTGACATCAAGTCAGAAGGTTGCGTGTTCGATTCACACCAGATTCACTTTATGGTTGTTATCTGCATCCTTTACAGTAAGTGAAGTTGTAATACAAGTAACCCAAAATTGCACGTGGACGATTGAATTGTGTGGCACCAGCTGAAATGGTTCACAGCTATAATGCACCACGAGGTCATGCAAAACCTTCAGTATTAACAAGTATGATATTCTAACATAGATAGGGAGGGCAATATTTTTTGACTTCGTAATGATAGGGGCACTAATCGTAAGATATCGTAAGAGGCAAAATTGGACTCCCCATTGCAAATTGTTTCACCTGATGCAACAGACTTACTCCCAAGTCATATGTTTGATGCCGAACGGGCATCAATTTTATTTTCGTCACAAAACATTAAAATATAGGATTTGGTAAGATGACATTAGAGTGCTTCGTTTTTTTATTTTTCATTAGGCTACCAAAATATTTGTTTTTCGTTAGAGATACCATTTTTTTGAAGCATGATCAATGGCTTTGTTGATTAATTGCTAATCAAATAAATTGGATTTTGTCAAAAGTTTGTTTCATAAGGAAAAAATAAAGAAAAATGGATGAAAACACCTGTACATCAAAATTCCTTTCAAAAATTGTTATAAAGCCACAATTGGGGACAAACCCAGTAGCCTTATTTTAAAGCCTAAGTGACTAATAGTACGACAGATAATATGACCCGTGCAAAGCACGGGCTTACCACTATGTATGAATCGTAATTTGGGGCCTCCTATACGAATGAGGGTAGGCCTGTAAATGGTTAACCGTTTATCCGTTTTCCGTTCGTTTTCATTCCGAAAATTAGGATATTATCCGAATTTTCGGCTATCGGATACCGGATACGGATATTTAATCGGATAATGACATTTTAGCGGAACGAATATGGAATAGCCAGTATACGACGGATAATTATCCGTATCCGTCAATATTAGGATATTTACGTAATTTTCGGATATCGGATACCGGATACCGGATACAGACGTTTAATCGGATAATTTCATTGAAAACCATGGTTGTGTTTTCTTGTTTAAGTGGTGGTTTTGAATTTTTAGACAAACCGGATAATTATCGGATATTATCCGATATCCGTTATTCCTATCGGAACGAATACAAAATTAAATTTGTCATTTCCGTCAGAACTAACCGGATATCGGATATTCGGATAATATTTGGCGGAACGGATACGGAATAAGCAATATCCGTTCCGCTTCATTCCGTTTACAGGCCTAAATGAGGGTATCTGGCGCCTCCTATACAAATGCGTACCCTCCTTTTGATTACCCCAACCATATGGGGCGATGTGGGGTGTCCTAAGGGTTGCTTAGTTACTTAGTTACCCTTTCATTCATTTTAGTTACTAAATGCGATTTACATTCACTAAGGCTGCGTTTGACATGGACAGAATTGAGGGTGAAATGGAATTGGGGAGGGAATTGGAGGAGGGAATTACAATTCTGGGTGTTTGGCACAACTTTTCTAGGGTGGAAAAAGAATTCCCAGTGGATTTGGTTTCCTTCCGACAGTGGAAATGCAAATCGCACACCCCCTGCGATTTCCAATGGCAGTGACTAAATACAACCCAACTTTGACTAAATACAACCCTTTCAAAAAAAGAAAATATTTATATACTTACATCAAGTGGGTAATCAAAACCCACTACTATCATTCATCGTCCTTTTCAATTTCCTCGTTCTTCTTCCCGATTCATGTTTTGGTTTTTCTCTGGACTTAGTCCACCAAGTATCTCTGATGGCCTAGCAAATCAAGATCACATTGAATAGTTGTATGGAAACTGGAATTCTTGAAAATTGTGATGTATTTTTAGAATTAAAATTGGAAAAATGATCTGGCAAGGGATTCTCTCTTAGAAGATTTAATTATAAATTGAATTAGTGAAACTTTGGAGTTAGATATATATTCTTATGCTGAATTATTGAGACCAGTACAATTTTGAGGAACTTCATCAAAATTCCAACGAAACAAACTATTGTGTGGTGTTTGTTTTAAAGTTTCAATTTTCTTGTGATATGGTGGATTAAGGAGGCAAAGACATAGCCAAGAAGGAGATGCTTGCGGTGGAGATGACCGTAATATCACAAATTTGATAACCTGATTGCTTAACTTATTAGGGCAAGAACATGGGTGGTGGTAAGCCAATAGAGAAAAAAATATTGCGAGATTCGACAGGGATGCTGGTGGGTTTTCATTACCCACTGTATTTACTCAAATTTGTTTTAAAGGATGGGTTGTATTTAGTTAAAGGATGGGTTGTATTTAGTCACTGCCTTTCCAATTCCACCGTTTGTTTTCCACCCATATATAAGCCACGTTTTCCTTCCTCTCTCTTTTTTCTTCCATATTTTTCGGTCGTTATCCACAACTCACCCCACAGAGACGAAGCTCATCACCAAAATCTTCCATTTTTTCTCAGATTTCATGTTGAAACACAGGTTTAATCTCGATCTGTAACTCGTATTTTGGTCGGATTCGTCCTATTTTGATGATTGTATGAAACCCTATATTTTTCTAAGATCTGCTTAAAACCTATAAAATATATGTCTTTTGGATTCGTAGATGTGCGATTAATAGATTTTTATGATCAATCTTAAGTTTTTGTTGTTCTTAAGCATCAATCTGATGTAATATGCTTCGGTCAACTCTTCTTCAGTTTCATACGATTTGGGTTTTTGGATTTTGGATTTGGATATTTAAGTTTTGGGGTTTTCTCATGCAAATATCTGGATTCTAGAGAAAGGTGGATCTATTGAACCGTGTAAGACTTCATATTGAACCTTGTAAGACTACATATGAACCTTGTTAGATATTTTTTTTTTGTATGATTTTCGTTTGTAATCTTGTTTTCATCGACCCAGATCCTAAAAATACTTCCTTTATGCACCACCCCACCTTACTACTTCTAAGCACTAATGACGAGATTTTAGCTATGCAATTACCATGATGAGTACCATGATTCTGTTGATGATTATTGCAGATTTATTGTCTTCATTTCCTGATTTAGATTAGGTCCAGTATACAGGTCGAGTATGCTTATAGGTTGGTTGTTTGGAGAATTTTTCAACAACATTCTCCGATTTAAACCCACCATACTGAGTTAACATAAAGTTCTTAGATGTATATGGAGTATTGTTACTCATATCTTGACCAAGTCGTGCTACCTAGTCCATTACATATATGGGGCAATGGGCGATGCAGTTACAAAAGTGTATCAACTTAAGCTTGTAAGAGTTATGTATGTAGTTGGTGTCGGTTCCTTACTAGCTGCTGTCTTGATTTTCATCAAATCTGGGTTGCATCTTTCTGACACTATAACCTACTTTCATCAACTCCTTTTTCTTTCATTTCATTTTTCTTTTTTAAATTTTCGTTTTTGTTTATTCTTCCTTTGCGGCAGGTAGTCAATGTCTCCTTTACTGTTAATGACTTCACTTGCTCTATGAAGCAAACGCTTGAAGGGTCTGGGAAGGATTGCTCATTTAGAAACTATAATGTGTGTCAATCCAAGGTACGCTTCTGAGTTCACTATATCTCATTTAGCATAACTAAAGGGCATATTATCTTGACCATATGTTATACTGCCCAAGGCAAGAGTGATAAGGAGACATTTGACCTATACTAATCCCCCAACCTTTAGGGATGAAGTCTTGGCATCTTCTCTCCCTGTGCCGATAACACCAAAACCTCATGTAATATACTAGCCAAAAAAAAAAAGAAAAACCCATGATGAGTACTAGTCTGATAGAAATGAGGTTTGAAGTTCTTGCAAGTGTTTGTTTCTTTTTTTTTCATGATAATTACTAGACTCATCTGACTTCATGTGGTTAAGTGTCTTAATTTCTAATGGGGTTGGTGTTACTGAAAAAGGTCAGCTTCTCCTTTTTCATTCCAGAAAGTAATTTTTAATTTTTATTTCAATTTCAGGAATTGAGCTTTTGATTCTTGGGTTGAAGAAATCAAGGTCAGCTTCTCCTTTTTCATTTTTTTAAAAATCATTGGTTTGTATTGCTTTTGTTGTCGTTTGTAAAAATCATTGGTCTGTATACTTTGACAAGAATCTTCTGACCCATGTCAGGGGTTTTTTCTTTCAAGTCATACACCATCACCGGCATTTACATTTGTATTGACTATTGATTACATTTGGTGTATTCTTAAAAAAAAAAAGTTGCCCAGTCAGTTTATATGTATGTATGCTGTAGTGGCGTTGAGTTGCAATACAAAGGTGATAGTTTCACCTGTGACCTGCCTTGTATGTCCATGTCACAACACGTGTTAAACCGTTACTTATAATTCACAAGTGTCTCAACTGATTATGCTCTTGTTGTGGCGAAGGGCACATGATTACCATGGTTTGCAGTTCACCCCTGTGTGTTCGGTCATTTTGGCATTCGTAACACTATGGCAACTATACTAGCAATAGTCATGTAGTGACGGTGGTAGCAAGTTGTTATGAGTTTCTCAGCTGTCAAATGTTGCAGTAGGCACAAGATTGACATGGTTTCACAGCGCACTTATGTTTTTATATGGCCATTGATGAAACTGTGGTGATGATTGACTGTCAGGTTGAGCAATTTTCTGACCTACAGCTTTATCTGGAGGGATGAAGGGTGGAGCACATAAATGGAAAACTTCGTGCAATATCTTTTCTGAACATCAGCGTTTTTTAACAGTTGTATGAGAGTAGAAATGTTAGATTGTAATAGTAGGTTTACGGTGTTGTGTTTGCTTATAATGTAAAGCTTGTAGAACATGTGGTGAATGCTTGTGTTGAACAAATTATGATCACAATTAATATATTACCGACGACAGTATTTACATATGGTGTTTTGTGGGTTGCGATTTCTTTGCATTTTGTGTTTCCAATGTTACATTTTATTTTTGACCAATGAAGAGCACAATATATTTATCAAAAACAAGCAAAAAGAAAAAAAAAATCTAGATAGAAGGGAGGTAGTTCCAACCCATGCCAAACACCTAGAATTAGATTTCCATTCAAATTTTCCACCCATTTAATTGTCATGCCAAACACCTAATATTGATTGGAGGTAGTTGGAATTCAAGGGAATTGGAATTACCTAGAATTCCAATTCTACTGGTGCCAAACGCAGCCTAAGATAAAAGATCTAACCTAAACTAATAATTTCCAAAACCAAATCAAAATCAATTTAAATTTGAAATTTCAAAAAACCTAAACCTTAACTACAATCATGCCAAAGGTTTACAAAAATGCCATTTCAAATTATTTTCAAAAATGAATCTCCTTTTCTTTCTTGTGTTTGATTGTTAAATTAAGTTTGAATCGATGAAAAACTAGTTATTTTTTTTATTTTTTTAAATTGCAAAGTCAAATTCGGCCGACAATTATACCTAAAACCCTACATTATTCTTCATTTGCTAGTTGCATAGCCAAATTCAGCTGATAATTACCCGAACTTCATTTTATGAAGAGCAACACCAAGTTCGGCTGACATGCTATCAGCTGAACCTATGTATTTATACTCCCTCCGTTCCAGTTTAGATGCCATATTAGGGTTTTGATATAGTCGCCTTATACTTGTTAAAATTGATGTTTTTCTACAAAATTTTTGACAAAATCTTTGCATTTTAGTTTGGAAACGTAACATAAAAAATAAAATGCTAGGGTGTTGTTGAAAATTTTGTGGAAAAACATCAAATTTAGCGAGTTTATGACGACTATATCAAAACCCAATTATGACATCTAAACTGGAACTGAGGTAGTATTATTTATTGTTCTTCATACAACTCAATCTCAAGAAGAATATGTTTCTCTATAATATTCAAAAACTAACTCTAATCTTCAATTTAATCCTAATAATTTATTAAGAGTAGTTTTGCCATTATGAAAAATGGGTTGATAGGGGACTTTTAATTTTACTACCTAGTGTCCCTAGTTTAGGCATATTGAGGAGGGTACTCAATTCTTTTAGGAGGCCCCAAAATACGGTTCATAATATGTATGGGGAGGAAGTACACCATCAGTTTCAATGGGTTGAAGCCCATAAATAAAATCTAAATGCGCTGTTTTTGGCACATCAGAGTTTTTGTTGGCACTGCAAAACAATAAAACCATCCAAATGTAGTTATAAGGGATGTTTAAATATGTATGAAAAGTCTAAATTACCCTTATAGATTAAAATACCCCTAAATCTTAACTAATAACCCTAATCCAAAAACAAAAACAAAAACTAATTAACCTTATCCTCTACCCATATATCCCTCTCCTTCTCCTAAAACAAAAACCGTTTTACGGTTCGAATTCTATTCCCCTTCTCAAACAGTTTCAAACCTTCTTCGTTTGAGGCGTCCCGCTGATTTGGCCTCTAATCAGTCTAAAGACCCCAATATGCGTCTCATGTACTAATTCTGAACAAACCCCATGTTTTCAATCATGTTTTCATTGTTTTTTTAGGTTAGAATCATCGATTTGGGGCTGTTTTTTCCCCCTCAGTTGGTTTTACGGTTTGGATTTCATACTGAATTGAGGCGTAAACACGTTTTTACGGCTTGTGATTCTTCATGAAATAAGGCGTAAAAGTTTTTACGCCTTGCAACCAAGCCGTAAAAGATGCCCTAGTTTTGCCCTAGAATGTTTTATGCCTACCAACCAAGGCGTAAACATTTTGGAATGTGCTCACAAAAATTTGAACCGTAAACATCAAAACCAAGCCGTAAAAGAATGTTTTACGCCTACTAAACCAAGGCGTAAACTGTGAAATTGAGGCGTAATTTTTTTTTTTGTAAACCAGTTTTTACACCTTGGTTTACTGGGGCGTAATTTACTCAACCAAGACGTAAACTGTGAAATTGAGGCGTAAATAACACTTAAAAGTATTTGACGAAAAACCTATTTCTACGGTTCAATAACCAAGGCGTATATTAAAAATGTGTCAAGAAATATTGAGGCGTAAACACAAAACTCAAGGCGTAAATAAAATTTTTACGCCTCACCAGCTGGGACGTAAATAGTGCATTTAAGATTGCCATGCAACTTACATCTCAATGGCAGGTTGTCGTCCAAGGCGTAAATTGAGCGTACGGCTCAGTTTCCCCAAATTCAACTTTTTACGCCTCACTTGGGAAGAATCTTGAGGCGTAAACTTTGTTTACGCCTCAATTCTGAGGCCAAACCAAGGCGTAAACAGAGCCGCCCAAATCACAACAATCACAAAAATCTTCGTTTGTACAGTAGATTTTGTTGTTGTAATCTATTGGAGTCTCCGGTAGCTCGAAATCGGTGTTTGAATCACTCATTTTGGTTGAGTGAATCAAAACTTTGAGATTTTTTCCTCTCCTTCTTTGTTTTTTTTCCCTCTCCTTCTTTCTCTCTAAATGATTTGTAGGATCGATGAAAACAGATTTAGTCTCTCAAATTTTTTTATTAACTTAACTATATAGATTATGATAATCAGGATTACCACTAATCTGATGATAATCAAACACTAACACTAAACTAAATTTAAAGGGTAAAACTGTCCATTTTATAAGGGGTTTTTGGTTTTAGGTTTTGATGACCCTATTTTGTCATGGGTTGCAGCGCCAACAAAAACTCTGCTGTGCCAAAAACAGCGCATAAATCTAATGGGTTGAAGTTCCTTGCGAGTTAGAGGTCTAGTCTAGAGCAGCTGTCTTAATGGGTCAAAAATCAAAACCGAACATTAAACTTTACATGAACTAAACGAATGATCTTAACCCGACATGTAAGTTGTCTTTTGAAAACCATAGTGTATTCCCTACTCCTACTCCCTCACACTGTCACACATCCTTAGATCGATAAGTTGCCTTTCCATTCCCCTGCTCCATAGTAAACAGCGGGAGTTCATGCTTCAAAGTTAAGACACAAGACACACAAGCGATTTTGTAAGTGTCAAATAGTAGAGTACTGTTTCAATTTGAATTGGATTTGCAACTGGTTAAACTAGATTCACCCCTTCCATGCTGTAAACATTTTAAGAGCATGACCGTAGAAATCTACACAAAGCATTAAAAGATCAATATCTTTACTTATAAATACAGTACTAAATTTCTTCTCTGCTTAAAATTGTTAGTTAGTCACTTCTACGAAGATGCTGTAAGCACGGATTTCATACAGTCAAAACAGATCGCTGTAAGAACACGTACATTTTGAAAGTTTTTACTTATCAGTCTGCTTGTCATTTGTTTGAACAAGTAATTAGATGTATAATCTAATTTAATGAGAAAACCTTTTAAGCAATTTTTTCAACTTATATGTTCTGTACTAATGAATGTCGCATTTAAAATCTAAAATGTACTACGCTCACAGAAATAATGGAGGCACAATCAATGAAACTTATACTGTTTCAATGTAAATGTGTGATCGGATATCTCCAGACTCAACCAACATCATCTTATTTCACCCGGCTGATCATCTTATTACTAAGCAAGCCACTACCTTGGTGCAGTATAGGAGGCTATTTTTAGCACTGTAAGAACAGATAAAAAATGTTTAACAGGAAAATTGTCTTTACGTGAACAAAATGGGCTTGCTTCCATTCGTATCATTATCTAGGGAATGCAACATTCTAACTACTCCGACTCAATTCATACATTGAACAAACAAAAACTTGATAATGCAGTGTCCCAACCAATGTATATCAAGTTCCATTCACATACATATGCATGGTGAAAAGGAAAAACTCGTTACCATAATTTGCAAATAACACTGAACAAATCCATTTATTCCACGTTATGAAAAGGGAAAATTATTCTAAGGCCCGATCCATGGGTTACCCATAATATCAGACCCTAGTTTAAAAAATATTTATAATAAGGCCCCGAATTCTATTAGAAATTGAATTGACCAATTTGCCCTTTCTATTTATACGTGTTAACCTAGCTTTCTTCATAATCGACCACCACTTCTTTTGTTGTAGGTGAGAGAAACGAGAACAGAGAGACAGAAAGAAAATGGGAACCAAAAAAACAGATATGGGAGAAAAAAAAAATCAAAAACCAGATTTGAGAAGAAAAAAATGAGAAGAATTCGAATCAAAAACAAGGAGAGTAAACAAAATCAAGAAAGAAGAAGAAATCAGTGATTATTTATTCGCATCGTTGAAGTTTCCATCTAATTATAAGAGTTTGGCAGAGAAATCACTGATTAGCTCATAGAGAAACTTCTTCTTCTCAGATCTAG
>JAJJMA010077324.1:25739-37262 GCA_023529015.1 Papaver nudicaule
AAACACGCCATGACCTCAAGTGTGTTGTAGCATAAGCACTCACACCAAGACTAAGGCACAGGCTGCCCAAAGTCGACCTTGGCCAGATGCCAAAGCCATAAACGCCACATAGCATGGCACCACAAACCATGAAGTCACCATGGATCCACGAAAATCAGCCTTGGCCAAGAGGCCAAGGCCATGGCGTAAAACGCCACAAACCTACTTAGTCTGGCCAAAGGCCAAGACCATAACGAGAAGCATAGCCGTCAACAGGCTGGCCTTGGCCAGAGGCCAAGGCCGTGGCGCCACAACAAGTGGACCTTGGCCATAAGCCAAGGCCGTGGCGCCATAAGCCCTGACGCCACCTTAACACTACCAACGCCAAAGCGCGTCCAAGCTTGGCCTTGGCCAAAATCCAAGGCCGTGGCGCCATAGTCCATGGCGCCACAACGGGTTGGCCTTGGCCAAAGGCCGTGGCGCCAAGAGCCATGGCACCACACCAGCGCCAATGCGCATTCCAACACTTATGGCCTTGGCCAGACAGCCAAGGCCACTCCTATGCTCGTGTCCCAGAGGCACTGCACTCATGTTAGTCACGACGACTAGTCGTACGACTCTACTCTACTCAACTCAACAACGCAATATCTGTGTACCACTCGCTCGAGACATCAAAACATCACACAGGGGGATAACTTTAGGGGTATTGGTCTGGCGGTCTACGACAGTTGAAAGATACTGATGGAGATAGTGGACAGTTACGAGAAGATGGCGCGAGTGGGCATGTTCCACACGACTCAGGCAGTTACGGAAACCAACGCATGTCCTCCACTCCTCCACTCTTCCACGACTTCCACCTTCTCTGTCGAGAGATCAGGGTGAGTTCAAACTATAAATAGAGGCTTCCTCTATTTTCCAAGGCAGAACATTTTAAGAACATCAGAAACGCCCAGAAACAACCAGAGCCTCAGAGAAAACACCTGAGAATCGAAACACGTTTCTAGCCTTGGAGATTTCCAGTCGACTTCACGACGGAGATCTTGAACTCTTACATCCAAAACACATCCTCAACCTGATCTCAAGTTTCTTCGCTGTTTCCCTCCCTAGACCAACCTCTATCCTCTCTGTGACCGAAGCAAGACGGGAACGACCATCCTTGGTTTAGGCTTGTCTTGTTCGACTTTGATCTCCGAGCACTACGAAAGTACCCAGAGACGGTACATTGTTTTTCCAGGTAAAAACAACTAGTATCAACTATCAATGTTCAAGTAGCTGCTTCTTGTTTTGTTTGTGTGCTTTCTGAAATTGAAAAGCAATTTCTTTTATGAATTAATCAATTTGACATGGAGAAAAGCCAGTATGTTCACTATTGGATCAATTGGTAGAAATTAGGAGTTTGGTATATATGCAGATGTATTGATATATTCTCAAAACATAATTTTATCAGAAAGAAGAAACAAAAATATCTCTGCCCAGAATTTCATCAATTACTTAACTTGGTATGAGGGTATCTCGTTGCTTTCTTGGATGTTTACACAATTTGCTTTTTCTTTCTTTTTCCCCCCCTAACAAGTACTTATCATGGGTCCTTCCTTTCACTTTCGGACTCGTTGAAAGAAGAAAGAAGTCAAGAAGTGTTGGATTTCAGTTGATGATGGGAGTGTTTTTGTAATTGTAAAATAGTGGTGGTGATGGATAGAAACAAAAGACATGGGAGAGTTTCTAATGTGTTGTTCTTCAGGACCATTTGGGTTTTAAATGCCAAAGAGCATTAGTAAGAAAAGGTTAGTACTTTGGCCCACCAAGTTCAGGTACCTTGTCCCCAACAAAAAGTGTCTGGAATTGTGTAGTCTTTAATACTAGACTGTAAACTCATTTTCACTCGTCTTTTAATTTCTATGTGGGGGACTACATTAACAAGTACCAATAATAACAACTGCACAAGTTCGTGTCATGTCCCTCATTTTTATAAATTGCTAAGAATAGAAATTATTACAAAAGTTAACATTCAAGTGTATGCATGTGTATAGCTGTTGCCTTTACGATTTCATTGAATTACATTTTCTTTTTTTCATTGAATTACATTCACAATAATATTTCACACTTTAGTACTGGTTTATAATAATAATTGGTCTCACAGTGTATTCTAATTTAAGACACTACTCAAAAAGAGCCCGGACGATTTTGGCTCTCATATCAGAGAAAAAAAGATAATTTTGAAGTAAATAAATAACTACATATATATATTTTTTCTTTTTTTATTTAACGGAAAATTCACAGATTAATAAAAATTAAGAATTGTGTACACCATTTATATCATGCATAATTCGAGACTCAATACAAACCGGAGGTATGTTACCACATTCCTTGGATAATTTCTATCTTCTAGCAATTTGTGACAAGATATACGCAACTTTATATGTTTTTTACGGGATATAATAGCACTTATGATTCTTGCATTGATGAAAGATGACAATCATATCCTTTATTAGGTTGTTGATTCTCCAGGTGGTGTTGAATTGACCCTTGTTGACAGCCTCAACAATTAGCTTTGAATCTGCTTTAAAGTTGGCAACCTCCAGCTTTAGTTTTTGCGCCAGTGTGATTGCTACCTAGAGTGCCAATTCCTCCACTGGTCTACACTCACTGCTTCTTGGATGTGAACACAATTTGCAGCTGCATCACCTGCAGAATTTTTAAGAATTAGTCCAATGCCACCTTGATTATTAGAATCTAAGAAAGAGCCATCGTTAAAAGTAAAAGCACTGAATAAAGGGGGAGACTAGCTGATAGCTCTATTAGCTCTTCCATTAAGAAACTTTGTTGTCAGATTAGATTTGGTACATACACCAGAGAACATATTCTGGTAACTAACTGTTGTAGACTGACTTTAGTGTGCTGATACACTTTAGAACATCTCTTCTTCCATATTTCCCAGGCAGTTAGAGCTCTTTTCTCAATGTCAATAACAGACAAAACTCCATGATGTTCATATAAAAACTTACCCATAATGATATCTTGCAGAGAGGACTGAGAGTCAAACCGAAGATCCTAAATGAAATAAAACAAAAATATTATGAGAAGAGAGAAATAACTGAATACAGTAGATAGTATTTTGATAATAGAAATGAAATTGTAATATTACCTCGGAAGCAGGCCCTCCTTGATCTCCATGAAGGTTGACTTTTGCTAGATCATCAAATTCATCCACCAAGTCATAGTCCATACCCTCCAATTGGCTGACCTCCAGGTTTGCATGAATATTATTCACATTAATACTTTTATGAATGTTATGGTTAAGGGAAATAAATGAAAGAGATTTGTGACTAACAAAATGGGTAACAGGTTCATCATTTCTAGATCTTTTATTGACTCTGGTATTCTCATTTTCTTGTCTACCGAGGTTTTCTTCTTGCTAACTTCAAAAGTTCTTTCAATCATTTCATGTAAATCGTCAGAAGATTCAACATCATATGCCCTAGCAATCTCATTGAGGAGTTCAATGTAGTTCTCATTTGCCACTTCCCTAATAGCCATATCATCAGCCACTGTTTTACACATTTCATCATCATGGTCAATAACAAAGCATTGGTCACAAAGGGAATGAGGTTGTATTTTCCAGTGGTATTTGACCCAAACCACCTTCCCTGCAGTAGTATTCCACTACCCACCTCTTAGAAGAGGCTTAGTAATATCAACCAGTATTCAGATTTTAAAATAGTATTTCTTCGACTGATCATTTTGGTTTTTGACCCAAACCACCTTCCCTGCATTAGTATTTGACCCAAACCACCTTCCCTGATGAGATGTTTTTCTTTGGTGGACACTGACTTAAAAATAATATTTTTTCGACTGATCATTTTGATTTTCGAGAAGGAAGAGGCTGAGAAGTTTGAGTAAGAGAGAAAGGAAAAATCAATTAAAATTGTATTGATTGGGATGAACTTTGGTTTAAGACAATTAATGGTTTAGTTTTGTAGAGAAATCCTGACGGTAACTTTATTGGATGTTTCTAGAGTCGTCATGGTATTTTATAAATAAAATGACGACTTAACTATTAACGCATATGACAGCGCATTAAGTCGGCAAAGATGAACCATAAACAATGATGATTTAGTAGGAATCGTCAAGTTAGGCATTACAAAGAATGGCGATGTTAGGTGTTGAGAACACCCCACTGTCTGAATTGTACATAAACTCGTCATGGATTTGAACTACCCTTTTGTATGACGATTCTTGGTTTGGTCGTCATGGATGGCCTACAAACCATGACGATTTAAGTTCTCATTTACATTAACTTTTAGCAAAGTCGCTAAAGAAATGTCGTAATGATCATCTAAAAACCTTGACGATCCCTGGTATATTTTGTATTACCATGAAAAAGTCGTCAGCCTTTTGAAGAACAAACCATGAAAAGTTTCTGGATTAGCTAATATTCAACCTTGCACCCCTTCTAATGCTTAAAGTCGGCATGGTTTTAAACTTTACGTGACGATTTACTAACAAAGGTGGAAACATTTGAACTAAGTCAAGACAAACAAAATACAAAAATAATAGAAAATTTGTTGTAAATACAAAATACATTCCATAAGTTTGTTTTTCACCTACAATGTTCAAAATATAGTTTCTCCAAAGAACTCACTACTTGTCAGGGATGCCAATAGTACGCAAAACGTTATTGATTATCTTCTAAAGTTGCATGCAGAACTCGTATTTCTTCTCCCACACTAGGGAGTTTAAGCTAAAAGTACCTCGGGGATGATGCAGCTGCATCGGTGGTAGTGGACACTTCTCCTTTAGATTCAACCCCATAAAATGGATGTTCTTCACCACGCCATAATAATTCTTCTATCCCGAATCTTCGGTGTGCAAACTGCCTTCGAGGGTGTAATGAGGAACTCCCTGCAGGGAAATTATGAGTAAAGGAGTGCACAACACAAAGGAAAGTGTCCGCTAAAAGTTGACCACATTCAGGAATTTTCACCCAATACTTAGGCCGGTTCCAATGGAGACACCAAAACACAAATTATGAGTGTTTTGGCTGGCTATGAAACTAGTAAAGAGAGGTTTTGACGTTGCAAAGTTGCATAACGTGAGATAAAAATAGTATCGTCGATCAAAATAATATCGACCCAGATGAAAATAGTATCGACGATGGTTTTTCCATCGACCCAAATAAAATTTCCATCGATACTCTTTTATCTCTCCTACTTTTTAGTTTTTTAAATTAAAATCGGGTTCCACAAGTAATATATAAATCTATAAAAGACCCACCATATATATTTATCTAGTTTCTTTTATTATTTGGACCCACAAAATATCTTAAAATAATCTACTTATATCAAATTTGCTTGTTTTCCCATAGTAGGAAAATTCATTTGTTAGTCCATGTAGACTAGCAAATCCCTTCTTTTGCTCCCTTCCATTGGAACCGGCCTTATACCTAGCTGTCTTAGCTCCCTTATGCCCTTTCACACGAGAAACCAAGTCCTTAAATTTTGATTCTGCAGCTATCCTATTGCCTTCAAGCATCAAAGCAATATACATTTCCTTGTCCTTTAGTAGTTGAACGACCATCTTTTTTCTTACATATTCTAGTTGGGTCAAGCCCTGCGCATCCGCCTCACCAAAGTGCCCCAACTGTTCACAAGCAACGTGGTAACTACAATGTCCCCCCCTCGACGTCGTTTGTTGATATAACGAAATCCAAATGGTTTTTGTATACTGTATGAGTGGTCCTCAATTGTCTTCCGGTGTTAGCATCCCTGGGGGTCCACATTGGTCCAACCTCAATTTATATTGTTTGCAATCCGCTTTGTTGGCTTAATTGTGGCATGCACAATTCCTCAACATCCATTGGGGCAATTCCTACACATGTTGACACTAATGATGGTCCCTTCCTTGTATTGTTTTTCTTGCCTTGGAAAGAACATGTGCATTTGGGCCGGCAAAAATCTCTTGGGAAAGGACCATTGGTCGGCCTCTTTTCTTTTCCCCCGCTATGTATTCGGCTTCGACATACTCTGCTAGTGAAGGGTCTCTCCTACTACTTTTTTGATGCTTCTTCTCCTTCCTAATTTGAGCCGCTGAGGTTGCGGTGCTAGGTCTACCGGGGGGGTTTTGTTTCATTGGTTCTTCAGCCATAGTCAAACTATGCTTAAGGGAAGGAATAATATGTTCACGCAATGCTTGTTTCGATCACACGAATCATGGAGGGGTCAACTATTTCACGATGCACATCGGTGTCAACTCAAGGTTGTGTATCGTCGAATGTAGGAGCGGTAACAAACGATAGTTGCCGCCAAAAGGGATGAATATCCCTAAGCGGAATAAAATCATCATATCTATCGAGATGATGAAGACACGGAAGCCATATAACTATCATCGTATTACGTTCACAAACTTCCAATGTACTAGTAGCCTCCATCCTTTTAAAAATAACACGTTGCTCCATCATACAATTTATCTCCCAATGCGATACTCGGAACATAATAGCCCGAAGCAATCTTTTCCCGTCAATATTATAAGTGGTTGCAAACATGTGCCTACTTTTTCCCATTTCCTTTTGGATCCTCCAGAAATCATGTTTAGGGTACTCATGGATACCTTGTTGTACCGTAACGATCCCGTTGTAACTAACCTCGAGCATTCTCTTCAACTGACCATGAGCTCTCTCAACCGTAATAGTTGCCTCATTCTTGAAATGAGGATAATCATAGGTTCATGCATATACAAACTTCTCTTTGCAGTCGTCCACAAATTTATGCAATAATCCACCACTTTATGAAACCCAGGTCTCCATTCATCTTCCCACTTTTTGAAATTTGCATCAAACTTCACCTTAGTCTTCGAGTGAACCAAATCATACAACTCTTTCACAAAATCCTTATATCCCCCCATATCCTCTTCGTATTCTGCATTCTCTTTCTCTTTTTCCTCCTTTAGTTCCTCTTTAGATAGTTTACTCCTTCGATCATCTTCCTCTTCCGAACGCTCACAACCGGTTTTTCCCTATGGCTTTTGGAAATGAATCTTTGTTTTTGATAAGATATTTTGTTGGATGCGCCAAGTGCAAAGGAAATTTTGTGCTTGGGGAAAAACCTCCCTTATAGCCCCCATCAATGCAATCTCCCTATCTGTTATTATCACCCTGGTGTTTCGCCTATCCCGTAGATGTTTCTCAATTGATGTACTGCCCAAATATAGTCGTCCTTGGTCTCGTGTTGCATAAAGCACCAAGCCACACTAAAAGACAATTTCTCCGAGGTCTGACCCACAATGTTCAATAAAGGCATATTGTACTTGTTGCCTTGTGCGTTCAATCCATCATCAATATCTGAGGGAAACACTGAGCTAATATCCATCATCTTGGGATGAGCCAGAAAAATGTCACCTAGTTTTTCATCCCGACCCTATGATTAATGTAATAGTTGTGTTTCTCTGCCAACCAAGCTGATTGTTACATAATTAATCTTCCATCCCATTCCATCTTTTTGAGAAGTGCTCTAGCGTTGTAAATTTGGGACATTGTAGACAGGTTACCTTAGAACTTCTCTTTAATCGCACTAAGGATCCTTTGTGGTGCAATTCCTTTCATTTCCCTTACTACATCAACTTCCGGTGGTTTCAACCTTGCAATATAAGCATATCCAACATGAGATTCGGGTTCCTCATGGTTGTGCCAACCACATATAACCTTCCCCAATCTCCAGACATCCATGGAATAGTTATTCTGACAGAATACCATCTTGAACGGGCAATCATTCTTCTTTGACTTAGGCCTGGACTTTTTTCGCTTGTAGGGATTCTTCGGGTTGTACTCGTATCCCTTGGCCTTGTGACTAACATACTTGCGTCCATGCTAGCAAATCATCTGAAACGACCTCTTACAAGTATTGTTGTTCTGCACAACCACGCACAATATTTCTTTTCCTTTCTCAATAGTCCACTCTTTCGCCTCCTCTTTACTTTGCCATTTCTATATTAAAAAAAATGCTAAACTTAGAAGGATAGTCAAGTATCATGGAAACATGTGCCAAAATAACAAAGGTGGCATACCTCATCAGTTCGGTAGTGGAAGGTGGTATCAATGCTTTTCATTTTGAGGGCTTAGGTTGATAGTCATATTGTTCCACATCCAACTTCAAAATAAACAGTCCCCAGGAATATCCAAAAAAAATATAAATCGTCAGGGTTATTTTTACATCTACGACGACTTAATTTTTCGTAAATAATCGTCATGATTTTGCAAAATAATCATGACGATTAACAATGTTTTTGGGACAGAGGTAATATTTTTGGGAACCATAAATTGTCACATATTTAAGTACGACCATGCCGAGCTAAAATAAAAATACCACACGTAAATTTGCATGCCATAAAATCGTCATAGTTTGAAGTATAACAATGACGATTTATCATCACTGGATGTGTTCCACACGCAGAGTCGTCACTACCATCTAAATAATGTTGATGATTTGGTAAAATCGTCATGATTTTGACATCGACTCTGACGACTCGGTGATGAGAACATGCATAATTTTGATGGTTATACGAATTTTACATACAATCACGACATTTTAGGAAGCATACCTCGTTGTTTTCAACATTGGGTTGTTCATTTGTGTAGTTTTCATCTTCGTTTGCATCAAAAGGATCTTCATAACCAAGAGAGTTTTGTTCTTCATTTTACAATCGACTTTGATACGTACAACATATCCATAACGGCTTCATTTTCTATATTATTGAAACATGATTCATCTACACGACTTAAGAGAAACTCACGATTGTTTTTAGGACTTGAATCACTCATTTTCCACAACCCCCCGTCCCCCCCCCCCCCCAAAAAAAAAAAACCCCTTTTCTTCTCCTTCTTATCTCTCTCAAAACAAATAATTTTAAATTCATTTTTTTAGAAATAACCATAATATAACAGTTAACACTAATAATCTTTACTAATCAAATATAATTAACAACTAATATAATCAATAATCTTTACTAATCAAGGGGTGTTTTGGAATTTTTTTTTTATATGGGGTAACCCTTTTACTTCACCCTAATTCTATTTTGGACTGTAGTAATCGCCCCCCTGAAAACACTCCCTCCCCTAGAATAACATGGTAAGACAGACGGGAAATCCAATTAAAAATACCATTTTTTTTTTAATGAAAAACACACTTCATTAACTAAAAAGAAGAATTACAACCATGACCAAAGAGTTCAGACCCAGAATCTGCTCTTGCAAAGAACACACACCTACCTGAAACCAATAAGGATTCAGTTGTGAAACTGACAACACCCTTAGATCTAGCCTCTTTGGCTAATCTATCTACAAGACTAATCAACACCCTGTTTTTGTACTTGAAAGAAACATTACATAGAGATTTAAAATTTAAACAAGCTCTCTATAAATTTTCATTTGTTGTACAAGGAATAGAAGAAAAGGAAATAGAGTCTTCATTCACCCTTCGCACCAGATTCTTGCAGTCATTATAAACCGCCACTGATGAAATCTTCAGCTCCCTAATCCAATTCTGCACTTCTAAAAAAGCTTTTGCTTCTGCATCTAGAGAGCAGGATGCTCTTGCTGACCCAACCCTGCATTGTCTCCTGTCACCTGTGTTATCCATCAAAATCAGTGCAAAACCCATCGTATAATTAGTTTTCCTGAATGTAGCGTCAAAGAAGATCTTCCAGTCATAATTCTCGTTATTTTCAGGACTCTGCTTGCCCAAAACCTGTTCAGGTAACTCTTTACAGTTTGTAGTCACATCACAGAACCCTAGAGTAATTTGGTTTATATGTTCCTGTAGATGGTGGATTTTAGAATATGGGCAAAAATGTAAAACAACATAATGGACTTCGAACAAGCTCATGATAAATAATAATATTTTGCATCACCCTAAAAATCATGATAAATCATAACATAACCAGGAGAGCATGACTAATGCAACGACCCTGGTTGTTAGACAAGGATGTTTAGGCCATCACCATCTTATGGTCATACGCCGCCCTTGTTGTGCTTGACCATTACATGGTCAAGCTTTTCCCTCTTTGGTCAGCACCATCCTACGGTCACATGCCAAATGGTAATGAAACAGGAGAGCAAGACTACTATAACGACCCTGAGAAAACGAGGATGTTCAGGCCAGCACCATCTTATGGTCATACGTCGCCCTTGTTGTGCTTGGCCATTACATGGTCAAGCTTTTCCCTCTTTGGCCAGCACCATCTGATGGTCACATGCCAAATGGTTATACATCCGGGAGAGCAGGACTACTGCAACGACCCTGGTTAGGTAAGGGATGTCTTGGCTAGCACCATCTTATAGTCATGCGCCGCCCTTTGTTATGAGTTCTCTCTGGCTACTACGCCAAACATCTACAAGGGATATCACTGGTTATCCCTGGCCAAACATACAAGGGATGGCACAGGCCATCCCAGGCCAAACATACAAGGGATGGCGCTGGCCATCCCAAGTCAAAACACATGGGATGGCGCTGGCCATCCCAGACCAAACATACAAGGGATGGCGCTGGCCATCCCAGACCAAACATACAATGGATGGATGGCGTTGGCCATCCCAGACCAAACATACAATGGATGGCGCTGGCCATCCCAAGCCAAACATACAAGGGATGGCGCTGGCCATCCCAGGGCAAAACATACAAGGGATGGCGCTGGCCATCCCAGACCAAAGTACAAGGGACGACGCTATGCCATCCCTGGTCAAAATTCATCAAATGCTCGAGGGATGGCACTGGCCATCCCTAATCAAATTACTCAAGGGGCGGCGCTTGCCATCACTTTAGGCCACTAGGCTAAGATCCACTGGGATAGCACTGGCCTAAGTTATAATGACAATCTTAGATATCTCTTACAGGAAGTGCCATCCTATGGTGCGCTTTGGTCGTCTATGGTCAAGTCCATTCTCATGATATCTTCTGCTTATATTTCAAGTAGTAGAGGTTATCTCATGATAATACTGCTTTAACCAAACACATGTTTGAGGCGTTTCTTAAGTATCCATATTCTCCAAACACGAAGATCATCTCACATCCTTATAATAAGTATTGCTAAAAGACTCAACATCCAGCGATGGCAAGGTCAACAAAGTCTATACGAACTTACTCGAACGAAGAGTTACATGCACCGTTCAACAGAGATGTCAAAACGTGTCACATATGGGGGGAATCACATTAGGGTTTTGGTCTGGAGGTCTACGACAGTTGTGGCGTGACACTCACTTAGAAAGAGGTTATACTCGTGGGAATACTGGGTTAATGAGTAGTAGGCATGACTAGCAGTTAAGCTATCCCTACGGGAGTAACTCCATCATTCCACTATCTCCACTTTACCATTTTCCTCCACGATTAACAAGAGATCAGTGTATTTTTGAACATACTATAAATAGATGATTCCATTTGTTTCCAGGAACAACTCATCACAACTGTAACGACCCGTCCCTCCACCGATATTGTCCCCACTTAACCACTGCGGTCATCCGGCAGTGTGGGGTTTTCAACGGGCACCGCTGCGGTCATC
>JAJJMA010077347.1:0-10875 GCA_023529015.1 Papaver nudicaule
GGTTTCTGTATCTGTACATAAGGAGGCAGATGAAATTAGTCTTTTTTATTTCAATTTGTAATGCCTGAAAAATTGACTTTGATTGGGAGAGATTAGCCGAAATAATGGAGATGTAATTTTCGACTCCAATTTTGGCAATCAATTAGAGATTATTGGTAACGCATGAAAGGGCGATAAAGATACCGAGCAAAATAAAGATTCGGGTGGCGTAAGATTCTTATTTATGGAAAGTGTGGTGGAGAAAATCCTGAACGTTGGTTTTTGGCAAAAATGATGATGAATTCTGGGCCGCGATTTGTATTGGTGGCAGTTTGAGGCATGCGAATCAATCTAGAGCCGTCGATCGAGTAAATGGACAATTATAGACCGTTGGATGGGAAAAACACCACTGTCTTATGTAAGATAGATCGGTTTTGGTCGACCAGCCAGTGTATTGGTTCGATAGGCTTTAGTTGAAAATTTGTATCAAAATGAGAAATGTCATGGTTTTCTCGAATGGGAATTTCTCAGCACACCATATACTCGAAAAAGCTACTATGGGCTTCAACAAATGTGTATAAGGATATTCAACTGATACATCAATGATTGATCCAGGTAGGAGACAAATTAAATGGACACCTCCATATTATCCTTCTTCAAAATTAATATTGATGCTGCACTAATTTTGCCTACCTAAATTTGGCCTCATTCATGAGTATTTGGCCCCATGAAAAAATAATTCCGGCGGTTGTTGTATAGTAAAATCGGAAAACCCCTTATAAAACAAGACCGTTTTACCCTTTTCAATTACATAATAACTTATAACCTAAAACACTAAACTAAAATCATCTCATATTTTCACATTTCTTCTTCGTCTCTATTTCTCTTCCTCCTCCCACACTGCTACTGCAACGCCACCACCACCAACTTCCACCGCCGCCACAACCACCGCCGCCACCACCAACTACAACTGCCAGCAAGAACCACCTCCTCAGACACCACCACACCTTCATCAACAACTGTTGTTATTGCCGCCACCACGACCACCAATAGCTGCCGTCAATCTTTATCCAACTTCTGATTCTACTCAGCATAATCTCAATCAGAAGCCTACGAACCACTTTCCTTCGATAGCAATGATTATACACTACGAACTCTTGATGTTAATCCGTGAACTTTAATTTCTAGGGTTCAAACTATTTGGAAGTTGGGGTTTTCAATTGCTAAAATTCGGGTAATTAGATTATGATTGACTGTTTTGTAGATGTTTAATTTCATTATAATTTATTTTTACTTGAAATTAGGATTCATATTGATTGAAATTAGACCCATTGACCAAGTTTATGTCACAGAAAATGGGTTTGTGCTGCTGCTATTGAGGGTTTCAATCGCTGGTGTGGGATTCAGTTTAGATGAAGTTCAGATGACAAAGAAGAGTGCAGTTGGGTTTGAATTTGCTATGACCAAGGTTCAATTTGGAGCTGAAGTAAAACCTAGGTGAAGAATTGTAAGCTGCTGCTGGAGTATGAATGATTTACAGGGACGGTGATGAAATGGGCAGAAGAAAACAGAAATGGAACTCGGTCTACTGTGATATATGTATGTGAATGCTATATTATTGCAGAGATGGAGATTTTGAGCCAAGGAGAAGAACAAATCTGACTCATTGACAGTTCAGGAACAGGGTGAGCATATGGTGTTTGTAAAAATACCTGAACTAGTAATGCAGTTCTTGCTCTGGTTGGTGTGAATGTTCACTGTCAGTTTTACGAAACTGGCAAGGTTAAATGCAGTTGTTGTTGGTCTGGTTGTGAAGTGTGATGTTGGATACGAGTGAGTGAGGAATTGGTAGAGCTGTTGAGGGTCTGGTGGTTTGTAGTGTTGTGGAGTCGACTGCCTAAGGCCATCTGGTTCTGGTGAGTGTTTGTGTCATGGTTCCGGTGAGTGTTTGACATGGTTCTGGTGAGTGTTTGTGTCATGGTTCTGGTGAGTGTTTGATATTGTTCTGGTCATCTAAACCAGTTATGCATTAGTCTCTGTCATGGTTCTGGTGAGTGTTTGACAGAAATTTGAAGTTTAGAACAGAACAAGGAAGGCAAAGGTTCATAGGTTTTAGGTTGTACTACGGATAGAAGGATTTGCAGGCCAAAAATGGTGGCTTGAATGGCTAGTTTGAGCATTGATGAGATGGTGATTTTGAAGAGATAATCGGTCAATATTTGCTTTTACATCAATTTTTCTATGTATAAATGCTCATTAATCGTTGTATAGTTGGGTCCTTTTCAGCCGATTGTATTCAATTTTTGATGTTTTGGATTCCTAACTAATACCAAATTTATCTATATAATCGGTACATTTATTAACGAATATGGACCGATTGTATTAAAATCGGCACTTATGCAGATGTATATGGACCGATTGTACCATAATCGGTTCTTAGGAGCACCAAAATTCACCGATTCTAATTGATAAAAGTTTAGTTTTTTTGTTTTAAAAACAACCAAAATCGGTACTTGTATTGAGAAATATAAACCGATTCTGGTTTTACTTTATAATCGGTATATATGATGACCAATAACTCCCGATTATTGTACCATAATCGGTTCTTACGAGCACCAAAATTCACCGATTCCAATTGAAAAAACTTAAGTTTTTCTGTTTTAAAAAACAACCAAACTCGGTACTTATATCGCGAAATATAAACCGATTCTGGTTTCAATCGGTATATATAATGACCAATAACCACTGATTATTGTTCTTGTTTTTTAAAAATGAAGAACAATCGTTTGATATGGTGGCCAATATACGCCGATTCTGGGGAAAAATTTACTTAATTAAATTTATGGTGGGAGGTGTAGGGGCATAATTCGGATGAGCCACGTGTCATCATCATAGAAGAAGAGCAAGACATTGCCTTATGAACGCGAAGAGAGTCGAAGACTAAGACTATGAATCATTGACCACCACCCGAAGATGTCGCCTCGATCTACCAATCCGTCCGAAGAAGTTACCCAAGCTCCCCCCGAAGTAAAGATCAAGCCCGAGGAATAAGCCTGCCGAAGAGATAAACCGACATACGAGGGGCGAAGTCACTTGAAGATGAGGCCCACCAAAGACCTACTTTACTTGGTAGCTAAGATAAGGACACTTGTGTAATTATCCTGTAAATTTCCTCTATATAAAGGAAATATCTCCTAGGAGAGAGGGGATCTTCTTTGACTTTCTCTCTCTTCCTCCTTCTCCTCTACTCATCTTCTTCCCCAAAAACTAGATCTAGATCTAGAACTCCTCTTTAATGGAGATTCATGTAAAATCAGCATCTAAATACATAGAAATCTTCTGATATTTGGTCTTTGATTACTGTTCATAATACCCTCGGTGTTGTTCTTATGGTCTTCGCACCATTGAATCACAGCTTAAATATTGTATGTATGAGTAGATCTGATGGATATGGCACCTTGAGTACCTATGCAGATTTTCTACTCGTACAGTTTGGCGCTAGAAACAGGGATGATTAAAACAACTTAGGGTTTGCCTGTGCTTTAAAGGTCCAAAAATGAGTTTAGTAACAGTTCCGACAAGTTTAGTAACAGATCCAGCAGTTTCAGCAGCAGATTTGGCAAGTACAGTGACAAATCCGGCAAACTCTGGAGCAGATCTGGTCGATGTATGCATTTAAGGGTATTCTCGTCACAAGTCGGCAATGTTCAGACAACAAAATCCTACTGAAGCATGGTTAGGAAGAAACAACAACAAATCCGAAAATCTTCAACAAAGTGAAGACAAACATGAATCTCCATCAACAAAAACAGTCTCAACGGACCAATCAATCTATTATCCTTTATTTTCAATTTAATAGTCAGATCTACGAGCTTTAGAATACAAACTGGAAAAAATTTAACCCAAAACAGTTCTGATTTTTAGTCCAAAAATTTAACCCAAAATAAACTTCGTTTTCAGATTTACAATAAATGGATCTTACCCTTGAAACCCATGTAAATTTTTTCGAAAATACCTTGACACAGGAAAATTTTGAGTAAAAGTTTCGTCTCCTTTAAGCTCTTGATTTCAATTAACATACATCTGTTAACCATTTCTTACAAACCCCTTTAAGCTTTTTACGATGAAGTTATCTCATGATTGTTTATCTCGATTTGTTGATTTCAGCAATTATCAAATTCTTGGTAATTTTAATCCATCAAGAGAACCCAGCTCAAGAAAGCGGATGCACGGCAGTCTCTTGCGAAGCACAAAAACTCATCCTCGATGACGGATGCCGAGAGAAGGAATCCCTCGGAGAAACCTACACGATAAAATCCAAAGTTTGGCAAACTCGGTCCCAACCTCATGATCATTTAGTCCGAAGATATCAAACCTCCAAGCATTCAGCAAAGAATATAAAGCAAAACCTTAAAAGAAACTTCGGTGCCTCCATCAGTTCTCAGAGCAAGGACTGCAATACGGAAGACAGACTGTGAAACGGAGCATAACAAAAGACATGGAACTTTACAACAAGCACTACAAAGACAATGATGAGAAGAAGAATGAGCAGAACTAAACAAGGGCATAAAGATACCAACTCGATTAAGGCGTACCAGCAGTTTCATCATAACAGCAAATTTAAATCCTAGACTACACATGGAAGCATCAATAACTGAGCAAACGAACGAAGTCAGCTTCCAACATTAGCTTCGGCATCAACTTCTAACATTAGCTTCGATCCTCAACTTCGGACGCAAACTTCAATCACCAACGGTGCCTCGAGACACCAACTACAGATCTAAGCACCTAGCTTTCTCGATACATCAATGGGACAACTGGGCAAGAATACAGAAACATTATGGGTGATAATACTAAAGACACAATGCCAGCAAAGGACGGGACAGACAAGCTTGAAATTAGGTACTCTTGCAAGTATATGATAGGGGGGCATCAGAAAATTCGATAGCTCTCGGCTCAATGGATAAGGCACTCAATACAGAAACTTCGATGGCAATCCTGCGACACTCACCTCGGATCAGATCAAAACTAAATCAGCAACCCAATCTCAGACACACCCCGAACCAACCTATCTCGATGAGTATACAGTTCAGCTCCCCCGACGCCCAACTTCGATGACTACTCAACGCCTGCAAGCTGCACACGAAAGGGAAAACAATTCTAAACTTTAATCTCTATTTTATGATATGATAACATCTCAGAGGAGGACCAAAACACATCTATCAACTCAAACGCCACAACGCATTAATCCAAGGAAACCAAGCACCAAAGAAGGTCAAGGAAACAAATCGCAGACATATTAATTCATCTCGGAGCTTACCATGCCCAAATCATTGGAACACAAACATCAAAGCAATTTTCTCGTGGAATGATACATACAACCTACTACAGTTCGAAGCCTTCCTTGAACACACTCCTCGGCCTTACCTCTTCAAAATTCGATGGTACAACATCAGCAATTTAACTTCGATGTCGACTCAGATGACGAGTCCGAAGCCAACATCGCTACCAAACCTCGATGACTAATCCAGTACCGAAGGAAACTTCGATGACTAATCTCCGATAACCCACCATCAACTTCATCTTCTCATCTCTATTTTGAATTTTCCATACTCAAATCCCTAATCTTCTAATCACAAGTAGCAGAAATCAAATCGAAACCAGGATAACCAAACCTAGTCTCTTTTGGAATCACTATCCCTGTCTTTAATCCCTTGTTTTTCAATTACCCACAACAACAATCTTTGCTTCAACCGCTTTTGTAAACTCTAGGAAATCAGATCTAAAACTTAAATATCCTTTCTTAACACTCAAACTCACAACCAGGATCTTCAAATCACTTACGTTTGCATCGCCGGTACAATAGCATAGATTTGCTAGGGAAATCTGGTTGCATTTGGAGAAAAATTTCGGTCTAAAATTTTTTAGCTACGAGTTTTTTTTTTTTTATTGCCACCGAAAAACAGTATGCCTTTAAGTCTAAAGCAGATGGTTGAGAGATGGACATTTGTAGTTTGCTATACCAGGTGTCATTCCTACTCGTTTTAACTATCATGCAGATGTACACGTTTGTAGCCTGAGTTCTCATTCCCAAATGCTTCGCGCTCTCCCCGAGGATACAGCAGTAGTCAACTTCGATGCCAACTTGACGAGCCCATACTTCGAAACAGTCAGCTTGGCAAGGGTCCCTAGTCCGATCGAAACCACTTCCTCGATGGTAGAAACCACATGAAAGGGAAGGAAGCCTAAAATTTAATTTATCAATCTCTTTATTTGCTTCTACAAACAGGCCAGTGAGCATGATTAGACATGTTTATTTACTCCGGAAGTCTTTAAATTCTTACTCACGTTATAGGAGTACGTATTAGGAAATATCCTTTACCATCATCATTCATAGGGGATAATACACAACTTAGTCATAAACATTTACAACGCTGGTAGGAAAGAAAAATGTCGCCTGACAAAACATTCCGATAATCCAGGGAATGGTAGTCTCTATACACTGAGTAAGCCATTTCTTTGACGAGCGAGTGGCCTAATGAAATTCAAACGAAGTCATAGAAAATTCATTTTCATCGGTGGCATACTTACTGCAGCAAAGCATGATAGTTAAATAAAGACATCTATGTATCACTATTTTTCTCTTATAGTCATTAAATAAGTTATTCGGTACGGAAACAATTATCATGGTAATTTATTTACCTTAAAAGTTTTGATTGACTCTCACTCACTTTATCATTAAGTCACAGGTATGAATAATTATGGGAAGATACTTCGAAAAAGGAAGGAATCAAAGAAAGATTGAACAAATGCATGGAAATGAACAAACAATCAAGCAAGGAGCAAAAGAACCATACAAAGACAGTTAAAAAGGAAAAAATGACTCGACGAACACGGACTCCTAGCGAAGCAGCAACAAAGAGGAAGTTTACTCCGCAAATAATCAACTTTGACATAGCAACAAAAAATCACTTTGGACACAAGCTCGCATTCGTAGCTTCAACAACCTTCTCGGGGAGAATTTCTAAACACTTCCTTTGCTACTTTAAAAAGTTTTTGCATATTCATGCACCTCACATGCTTAGAATAGCGTTCAAGAAAGTCGTACGTTAGGCCATGACGCCATTATATATATAAGTCACTTAGCAAATAAAGTATGAAGTCATAGAATTCTTCCTCGCAACATGCTAGATTCTTTAAAAAATCGATTGATTCGCCTCCTCCCACCTCGAGGGGCATCAATATTGAAGTTTTACTTATCGACGTTTCAAACTAAAATTATATCCTAAATTAGGAGTTCTACTTATATTAGTTTCCTTCTAAAATCGATCAAATCGCTTCCTCCCACTTCGAGGGGCGTGAATATCGAAAAAAGATTATTAGCTTCGAAGTAAGAGAAATAATGCAATTATAAAGTTTTAAGGCACATACCAAAATAAATGAGATCAAACCATCTCCTTCCACCTTGAAGGGATGGGGCATCGAATAATTACATTTGAAAATCGAATCATCTCTTTCTACCTCGAAGGAGTGGGGGCATTGAGTATGTTTATACAACACCGAACAATATGCAATAAATGAAATCAAGAATTTTTAAAAAAAGTCACCAATTAGCATTTTTAATGCCTTAGATTTATTAAAGTCTCCTCTTGATACAACATATCACATTCCGAAATAAGCATGTTTGTCACATTACGACACATTCGCAATCTCATTAGCTTTATGCAATCTTCGATTTCGCACACTATCCTGTTATAAACAAATTATGCTCACCACAAACAGCTCGGTACAACTTCCAGATCCTCTTCGATGAGGCAAAGTCCTATTTGCTTAGGCACATCTCCTAAGGCTTTAACGCCATGAAACCGAACAGGCCATGATGCCTAAATAAGTTGATCAGAATTAAGTTATGGCAGCGAGGAAAGCTCGCCAGCATCAACAACTCAAGTCTTGATGGCTTCGACTACACCTTCAATCAAGTCCATTCACTCCTCGGTGGATACACAGCTTATCCTCCACGAAGCAGCTTCAGCCATTATGATCCTCACCTTCGATGGTTATATACACTCAACACCGATGATCCATTTTATATAACCCATACAGTTTACCTCTCGACGGTCAATATGTATCAAGGAAACACCACCGAATTAGCATTCTGCATGAGGGAACAAACAAGTTCACCCATCGAAGCAACTTTCTTCTCCGAGCATCAACTAACCTTGTTCTCAGAGCTACTACAGCTCACAGCCAACATCAACAAATTTCACTTTGCTCCAAAGACACCAACAATCCTACTTCGGAGCACTAATCAACCACTGCCATCTCGGAAGCAAAAACTTCGATGCTTTAAACATCAGCTATCTCGGACCAAACTCCACTTCGATGCCTTACTTCGGCAATATCATCCTCGAAGAAACCCATCGAAGATGTCAACTGTGAAACCATCTCAATCTCATCTCGGAAACAATCTCGGAGAAGCCATCTCGGATAAGCAAGCTCCGACCACAACAAAGTCCTATTTGCTTAGGCACATCTCCTAAAGCTCTGACGACCATATCTTCACCAGTGCCTCATCGCAAAAACAAAAAGGCTGAAACGCCAAGGCAGAAAAAGCCAAAAACAAACAGGCTGTAACGCCAAAGGCAGAAAAAGCCAAAAACAAAAAGGCTGTAACGCCAAAGGCAGAAAAAGCCAAAAATAAAAAGACCTCGGAAAACAGGAACAGAGCTGATGCTCATATAAATCGTAAGGGCCCTACGAGTTATATGGCACGATACTCTACCCACAAGACACCCCGATAGCGGTGAGCACTTTGAATCAAGGCTACATAAGCCGACGATACATTCGTACTCACTACCAAACGGCCACGAGGAGTAAACGTCCTCGGGCGCCGAGGGGAAGATAAATGGGATTAACATCTACCTTTAGAGGTGGATGGAACCCCGAGGCAGCTAATTAGCTTACATTCACGGGAATGGCAAGCGAGTTACGCAGCCGAGGGACCTCCTTCAAAAAATCAAACACAGCCTTGAGGAGGGGCTAGCGAGAAAAGAAAAAGTTGAACTCCAGGCCGCGATAGGAGAACAGTACCATGTCTAAGCTCCAGCTGTGACCGACACTCCCCCATTGTGCTGCTTTATTATCGAGACAGTACGGCTGCCCACCTAACGTACGGCGCCTATGGTCTCGATAGCCAGTGTTTGCTTGAAACCAGCGCGAGTAGCTCAAAGCCTTTGGGAAGGGTGATCCGTACGCCCCCACTAGCTTGGTTACTGCCTCCCACATCGAAGTAAGCCCCGAAGTTGCACTCTAAGTAACCTTAGGAGCCTATAGTTTGCAAGGTAAACTTCGTGCCTAATCACGAGTTACCAGGCAAGAAATGCATCGAAAGAAAGTACGCGCATGATCACATAATACTACAAAAACTGTGCATCGAAGAAAAGCATGACCCGATCATGAGAAAGAAACTTCATTGAAAGATTATTCAAAAATATACTTTATCCAAGAGCGAATTGACAATACTCTGAACTTCATTACAGGATGAATCAAAATATTCTGCAGGATGGCTCGAAGTACAAATAAACCGAAATACAAAAAGGTGCAAGACAGGGGCACAAGCAAATCACAAAGATATTACCTTGAAGTATTCATTAAAGCATCAAACAGGAGCATGCGCTAAGGTTTCTTCGTTAAGATCCAATGGGTTTCAAAATTGGCTTCGCTCTCAAAACACTCGTGGATGGTTGTACATACAAGAACTTCGCTAAAAGACCCACTCGTAGAAAGCAACATCAAATGACCCAAGGAGCAAAGCAATGCGATAAGCAATCTTCGTCCACCAAAGGAGCATGGCATCCTTCGTTCCACAACGAAGAGTCACAAAAGTCAATACACCAAAGCAGTAGCTGGAGCAAAACAAAGAATGCAGGGGCAAAAGCCATTGGATGCCAACCTCCTCGTACAACAAATTCGCTTTGTGGATGGTACACTTCAGGATGAAACAATCCTTTTGCTTCCCAAAAGTTCAATTTCTTCACTTTCGAAAGCAAAAGGGGGGCAACTATACAAGGGAATCCCGCATGAAAATTTTTCAAAGCTCATTTCTTCAGCAACAATCAAGCAACAACAACGAAGCCGTCTAGGAACTTCACGCAAGAGTAGGAGCAAGTACTCATACTCGAAAAACATATTGTACTCTTCCGTTCAGTTCCTTCGACAACAATGGAAAGCCAAAATCTCATCTCGCTCAAAAGATATTCTGAAGGAAGAAAATATCACAACAAAAGAAACACCCCGACAACATCTCGGTTACCACCTTTCGAGCTAGTTACAATATGAAGAAATCATCTGTCTACATCGAAATACACCAGCGAAGGTCGTCTCGAAATTCAAAGGATTCATGAGTAACCATTCATCATCAACGAAGCCCAGTTATGCAAACACCAAAGTCAAATCCATGGCATTTATTTCCTTCGAAAAAGGGAACAACAATCAATTCAATCCGAAACAGCCCTCCTAGCATTCTCGACGAAACATTCTCGGAGCAGTCTAACTCACTACAATCAGCAAATCTTGGAAGAAATAATCTCGCAACGACAACAGCTCGTAGAAAGCAATGTACATCAGATTCTGAGAGATTTTAGCTCAGCTCGTACAATACTTACTTCGGCAGCAACAGCTTAACAACCGACAGAGTCAGCTCAATCACACCAATTTATATCGGAGAATCAAAAACATCAAAAAGGATCTGGAGTTCATTAATCAACTTGAGGAATAATCATGACAGGAGTGCCACTCCAAGATTACCCTCGGCCTCACTTCAAAGTCATCCTCGATCACACTTCGATTTGACGGCACGCATTTCCGTTCTCGATAATACGGCAGTCAATAACCAAC
>JAJJMA010077393.1:5810-19338 GCA_023529015.1 Papaver nudicaule
ACTTTATAAAAATGGTTGTTTTTGGAATTGCCAAAGTGTAGACCTTTACCTACCAAGGTGTAGACCATAAATTAAAGGTCGCCAGGCGCCATGTAGATTCCAAAAAGTTTAGACCGCCAATTTTAGAGTATAGGCTTTAAAATTTTCAACTGTGACTCATCACAAAAGTGTAGACCCTAATGGTGTTTCTGTAAATATAATATAGTCAATGTCTATAGTAGTCAATTATGGGTAGTTTTATGTATTAAATTTTAGAAGGTATATTTTTGGAAGGACCCTTTGAAAATGTGTTATTTTTATGATTTCTGGCATTATTATTGCCGGGCAAGCTAACCTGACTATTTGCTCTTCGTCTTCATTCACTGGTCAGGCTTCATTATCCGAAATTGCTACAGAAGCAAAACAACGCATATATATGTAGGAGACGTTTGGAGTCTCTTCCTAAGTTCAGATAGTTGCCCCCCCTATGAAAAAGTGCTAGTCCCACATCGTAGACCAACAACCTTTTGACATCTCATTTTCCACTTAAACCATTGTAAACATCAGTTTATTCAATGTTCTTTCACTCGATCGAGTTATATATGTTCAGTCTGGATATAAGTAATCCTCCTTGTAATGGTAGCATGCTTAATTGCGATCAGGTTTGGTTAAGCATAGCAGCTTCTCTCTTGTTGCTGTCTATGGCTCTTTCTTTTCCTCAGCTGAACAACTAATCAAAAAATTGTAAAGAAGTGGAGAACAACATATAAGAGAGACAGTGGCATCATACGGTTTGAGGGAGTAGGATTCTGAGAAGTGTTGTTGACTTCACAACAAAATTTTGAGAGAATAAATCATAATGCGAAAAGTTATTGATGGTGATTGTGGATGATGATAGGCATATATATTGTTGTTTTCTCCATGATTTTAGCAAGGATTAGGGTTCTAAAGATCTAAGATGAAGAAGAAGAATTCTTCATCGAAGCCCCGAAACCATAGGTATTGGTCATATTCTGGTTAGAAACGTCTTCCGACGAGTCGAATTCTTCATCGAAGCCCCGAAACCAAAGGTATTGGTCATATTCTGGTTAGAAACGTCTTCTGAAGAGTCGAATTCTTCATTGAGGCACCCAAAACCATAGGTATTGGTCATATTCTGGTTAGAAACGTCTTCTGAAGAGTCGAATTCTTCATCGAGGCACCGAAATCATAGGTATTGGTCATATTCTGGTTAGAAACGTCTTCCGACGAGTCGAATTCTTCATCGAAGCACCAAATCTAATGATATCTTGCTTAGTAACATCTTTTGGCAAGGCGGATTCTTCGTCGAAGCACCAAATGTATACGTATTGGTCATATCTTATGTGAAAACTACTTGTGATAAGTGGGAGTCTTAGTGGAAATACCAAACCCAGTGATGTATTGCTTCATAACGTCTTATGATGGGTCGAATTCTTTGTCTAAGCACCAAATGTATAGGTATTGATCATATTTTGGTTAAAAATATCTTGGGACAAGTTGGATTCTTCGATCGAAACACTAAACCGAATGTTCTTATTCATATTTTTGCATAAAAACGTCTTGTTATAAGTCGAATTCTTCTACTGAAGCACCAAATCTTTAGGTATCGTTCACACCAAACCAATTAATGTTTGCTAGATTATCACTAAATTGATCCCCTAAGTCGGATTCTTCATCGCATCGAAGGTTGATTAGACAAAACAACGAAAACACGAGCTTGAGAAAGCACACAATCCGTATGACTATCCAAGCGATTCTCCACCGCTGATAAAGAGTTTAAGAGTGAATACCAGTCGTTCATCCATCCCCCAATCCGTATGAGCATTCAACTCATTCTCCACCGTTGATAATCCAGTCAACCCCCCAATCTCTCACCGTCCAACAGGATTTCAACTCTATCCAACCAAAAAAAACAAATCTCACAAACACCACAAAAATTTCCCCCCTTTCTCCGAAAAACAGAAAACAAATCTCACCAACCCCAAAATTTCTCCCGCTCCAATTCCCTCCCAAAATTCAGAGAAGATGACAAATCTTATCTCTCTTAAACTACCCAAACTTCAGAGATTCAAGAATCTCACAAATTTGGCTCCAAATTTCAGAGAAAAATGTCACCTCTAAATTTCGAAATCTACTCAAAATCCCCCCCAAATTAATCTAATCTCTCTTATAAAACAGAGTTGTAACATCCCAAACTAGCTCTAGGGTTTTTATTTGGATTTTTGCTTTTTGATTTTTCTCGAGTTTGAAAAATCAACTATCAAAAATCAACTATCAAACCCTAAGCTAGAGTTGTTGAGCTTCAGATCTACAAACCCTAATCGAGTTTTTGCTTCAGATCTACAAACCCCCTAAGGTATTATTTCATTCTTTTTGATTTTCAGTTTGTTGTTAGAAATTAGGGTTTTATATTTGCTTTTTGGTTTTCAGAAATTAGGGTTCTACTAATATTTGTTTATTGTTTGCAGGAATCACTCAAGCTTTCAAAGGTAATAAACCAGTGATTTTTGTTTCATTTTTTTTGAATCATTCTAAATTTTGTTTGAAATTAGGGTTTTGATTCTTGTTTTGTTTCATGTTTTCAGGGGAATCTGTCACTCTCAGTCTCAAGGTAATAAACCAGTCTCTGGGGTTTTTGATTTATATTTGATTTTTGTTTGTTTTTTTGTTTGATTTTTGTATGTTTTTTGTTTGAATGATTTCTGATACTTTTTTTATTTCATGTTTGCAGGGGAATCTCTCAATCTCAAGGTAACAAACAGTCTTTTGTGTTTTTGATTTTTGTTTGATTTTTGTTTGAATGGTTTTTGATTTTCTGCTTTGTTTGGTGTTTGCAGGGGAATCTCAAGTAAAGAATGGAAGCTGATGTAAGTAATACTCAACCGATTGAGTTTGTGTTTGTGTTTGAGTGTTTCAATGGAAGTATGAATTTGAGGAAACTGATTTTTGGTCTTGTTTTGGTGCAGGTTCAATATCCTGGTTCTTCTTCTGGTTCTTCTCCTGGTCCTTCAGCTGAGCAACCTTTTGTTTGCTCACAACAAACAACTGGTTCTTCAACTGTTGAACCTGTAGTTGAGGAAAAGACTACACCTAAGTTGTTGGTAGAAGTGGATAAGTTTGGTTCTCGAATAGGTCCCAATGCAGACAAGATGGCCACTCGTATGGGTGATCTTGTCCGTACTTATTGCCCAATATCTGTTCCAGATTGGAGGCAAATGCCGGACAACTATGTAGAAGATGTGTGGAATGCTTTGATGGTAATATTATGCCTAATTCAGTTTTTGCTTCTCTTTGATATTCGATTTTTGAGCATTGATGGAGCTTGTTTTTCCTTTCATTGAATGTTATAATAGATTGCTGTATGATTATTAACATTCAGAACTTGTTTGTTGAAGCTTGAGTTTGAGTTCCTTGTTCCAAGTGAACTCATGAAGCCTGTGGTGGTGAGTGAATTTGCGTTAAAGCTTCGAAACTTCAAAACTACCCTAAGACAACACCTCAAAGGAAAGAACACACTGGAAGAGATGTTGGCTGCACGCCCTGCTTATTATCACAAAGAGGAATGGTGGAAAGGGTTTGTGATGAATGAAATGAAAAAGGGTGCCGCAGAAAGACGTGCAAAAGCCAAGTTGAGTGCACTAAAGAGAATTAGGAAACACAAGTCTGGTCGCCAAACTTATGCAAACAAAGTGCATAAGATCGTAAGTACTGTTCTGTTAATACATTATGCAATCTGTAAAACCCTACAAAGTTGGAATGTAGTGCTTCTTAAACTGGTCACCTACTCACATGTATTGCTTGTCTATTGTATTTTCAGGCTCAAGCTGATGGGTTCAAAGCTACTGATCTGGGTGATCAAAGTGCTGAGGTTTTGACTGGTTACCCCTCTCATGTAACCAAGAAGCAGGCGATGCGTGTCAGCCTTGCCACAGCAGTCATGGCTGCCCAAGCAACATCAACAGCAACACCAACAACACCACCAACACCAACACAGGACAACCAACAGAACTTAATGGTGCAAAGCCAAATAGTTTCTCAGATGGTGTTACAATCCCTTCAACCCATGCTACAAAAATTCCTCTCCAACAACAGCAGCAACAACAGCAACAGCAGCAACAGCAACAGCAACACCAGCAACAGCAGCAACAGCAATGAAACTGCTTCAGCTGACAGAATTCCAGTGGTCCCAGGAATTATTGGTTTTGAGGATCCCAATAGTGACTGTCAAATGGTGCACCTCTTCAATCGAAAGAGAAAAACTGTAGGTACAGGGGTTGTCATTTATGGTAAACAAGGAGAGTTCTGCCACAACCTTAAACTCTACCAAGATGAGCGGAAGATTCGAGTTGAAGAAGTTTTTGACCCAAACTGCCCTATACCTGACCGTCCTCAAGGTGATGATAAAAATTTTCTTGGGGATCTTCTGCTAGGTGAATGGGTTGTTTGGCCATGTAGTTCCTGCCCCCTTTGGCTGGAACAGCTTGATTAGGTACTTCTGCTTATAATATTCTTTTGTGCAGCAGCTTAGGTAGTCTGTTTGCTTAGATATACTCTTTTGTGCAACAGCTTAGGTAGTCTGCTTGCTCTTTTGTGCAGCAGGTCTGTTTGCTTATATATACTCTTTTGTGCAGCAGCTTAGGTAGTTTGTTTACTTAGATATACTCTTTTGTGCAGCAGCTTAGGTAGTCTGCTTGCTCTTTTGTGCAGCAGCTTAGGTAGTCTGCTTGCGTATACAAGTATAAAGTATACTTTTTGTGAATGTAAATGGAATCAAATGAGAAATGTAAATGGTTTTGAACCAGACTTTTTGTGAATGAAAATTGCATATTTTGAAATGAAAATTGCACATTTTGTTATTTGAATTTCCAGGTGACCAGAATCTGGCAGCTTCAGGTGCAGAATCTGGTACCTTCAGGTGACCGGAATCTGACACCCTCCGGTGACCGGACTGACATCCGGTAACAGAACTGACATAAATCCCGGTGACACATGTCATCTTTGTGTTGGACAGCTCGGAGACACGTGTCGTCCGTTCAATGGTCTGCACTACGACACGTGCCATCCATTAATTGATTTCCACGATGACACGTGCCTTCCAATTATTGGATAGCTCGGAGACACGTGTCGTACAGCAGTTGGCCAATTATCTGCCACATGTCATCCATTCATTAGTTCGTAGGTTGCCACGTGTTTATCATTTATTGGCTAGATTTTTGACACATGTCGACCATTTGTTGGATAGCTTCCTGACACGTGTCGTCTATTGGTTGGCCAGCTCTCTGAGACGTGTCATCCTTTTATTGGTTTTTAGACAGACACGTGTCGTCCGTTTATTTGTTATCTTGCTGACACGTGTCATCCGTTTATTGGCCTGCTGGTCGACAGATGTCGTCCATATGTTGGATAGCTCTCTGACACGTGTCGTTAATTGGTTGGTCAGCTCACTGACACGTGTTTTGCATTGTTGGCAGGCGGTGCCACGTTGTCGCCAGCTCGGTGCCACATGTCGTTTCAGGGTAATTTAAAAAAAGTGTTGCTGAATTAAAGCAGCACTCTATTTGTGTTGTTTTAATTAATTAAAACAACACAAATAGAGTGCTGCTAACACCCCCAGCATATTTGCAACATAGGATTCTTAACACTGTATTTGTGTTGCAATAAATCAGCCTGAATTTTTAGCAGCACTTATAGTATGTTGGAAAACCCTCCAAATGGTGTAGTGAAGTTGACATCGCCTATATATCGTTACTCAGTGTTAACGCATACAAGGTTGTTACAGCAATTAAGCAATATGATAGCACTAGTAATTCATTTGCTTGGAACTGATATCAGCAAGGTTCATAAAAATTTGGATAAGTAATGTAAGAATGATGGGTTTTTAATATGTTTGGATATTTTCCCTTGCAGCTTGAGACTTGGTAAAATTTGAACCAAAGCTAACAACTTGATCATTTCATTTTCTTTAACAAATAGAAGTAGTAGAAGAAGGTAGCACCCATCAGGATATATTCATTCAGATCTCTCTTTACCAACAGTAGTAGAAATAGAACATTGATTGACAAAGAGCTTTTCCCTAAGGTAGCGCCCATCGGGATATATTCTGCATGAGGATAGGAGAAGAAGGTGACAAAGACGAGTTACATGCATTGTTGCCACATATGCGCATTCAAAGAGATAAGTTGCATTGCAGAATGAAAAAATGGTCATATCAAGATTTCTGTGCTAAGGAAATGAAAATACGAATAAGTGCCCACTCATAAATCGTCATATTTATTGATTGTTGGAATTCCGGTATAAATGTGTGGATCATTGGATTGAACAGAGACTAGAGATGTTGAGTTTGGCTGCTAGTCATTTGACTAATGTGATTTTTTTATCAAAATGTGAATCTCTGATTAGTGATTTATGGTTTAATACAATGCAGGTCTTATCAGCCCTAAGATCTGCCTAGTAATTGTATCTTCCTTGCGATGAAAATTCAGTTGGTACCCAGAATGGTATCAAAGGTGTGAACAGAGTGTAACAATGAAATAAACAATCCATATAACCCTAAATCGAAGGGGCAGTGTCAGAAGTGGCCTTAGATCTCATATTTATTGATAGCAGTAGCAGCCGCACTTGGGATAAACAAGAAAAAATTCATAACATTTCTTCTTCTTCTTCTTCTTCTTCTTTAGATCTCCAGAACTTCGATCCAACTGAAATCATGGCAGAAACAACTACATGTCTATCAAATCATCCATGATCTTCAACACCATCAAAAACTTTCATTATGATATTTCCTCTCATAAACTTATTGTTAGACGTCCAACTGTCGGGACAAACTCTCTCGGGCTTCTCCTTCCAACCCATGTTCAATTGCTCTATCACTGCTTCAAGTTGTAAGGTGTAGAATTCTACTTCCTTTGGAATCACTGTGTGCAAGTTCTTGTCACTATAAAGCAAATGTTTTCTATAATGCTGATCTCTTTGTAACTAGTGGTGCATTTTCATTTATGTTTTGTTTCTTGAAGAAAATTACATGTATCTAATGTTTGATGTTTTATTTGAAATGATTAATTTGTTAGTCTTCTGTTCAATTTCTTTAATATAAGTTTCAAGTTGCAATTGTTGAGCGAGTTCATATCTGATAAGCTAGGTGATTTAGTAATTCACTCTTTGTCTTCCAAAAATACTGAATTCTCCATCAGATTACTGAAATAATTCACGACATAGACCTCTTGATGAACAAACAAAACTCATCCCACAAAGAGAAAGACAATCTCATTTTCATTAGATCAATTGTCCTTTATTTAATTATCAGCAGGACCGATTTATGTAAACGAATCATCCTCCTCCTCCGTGTACAACAACTTCACTCAAATTATAAGTATCTGGAAAACATTTGAATGCTTAAGGTGTTGAATAGATAAATTTTGGAGAGAATGGAGATTACGGCTAAAGGGTTTTCGATTGGGAATCACTTGTAACAACGAGGGAAGTATCACGGTATTTTATCTCTCTTGGTCTTGCTGCTGCAAGCTTGTTGTTTGGTGTTGGCTTTTTATCCCTCGGCCTTTTTTCGCCTACTCAAATTACAAGTTCTAGTTTGTATGCAACATGTCATGATTTGAGAACCCTCCTTAATGGAATAGTTGAAGATCCGAAAACAATAATTTAGCAAACAATACAAGGTTGTTCACTGAGAATAAGGTAACAGTGCTAAAATGTACAAGTCTAGAGGATGTTAAACAATGTGATAGCACTAAGTGAGAGTTGATACAATTTGAACCAAAGCAAACAACTTGATTTTATATTCTTTAACAATTAGAAAACTAATTGAGACAAGAAAGGAAAATTTTACAAATAACCCCAGGATTTATATCTTTAAGCTTTGAATCCACGAGTTCATTTGCAATAAAGTGCAAGACAATCAATGCACAGTAAGCTACGTTTTTGCGGATAAAATATGAGTTACCTATCCAAGAATGACTCAGTTAAGCATGGTAAATGATCCCCAATTATAATAAATGTTCGGCATGGTTTTGCGGGAGGACATGGTAATGAATGTTCGATGTCCACTAGAGCTGTGCATTCATTCCTCCTCCTCGTGACAGCCTTGAGAGGCAATGGGGTATTGAGTGGTGCTGATTTTTATTATTACGATGAGGAAATGGAGTAGTTGAAACTTGAAATGCTGTTATCGAAGACCGATCGCAGACCCAATTCAATTTGATTATATATGTAAAAGGGGTTTGTTATACATCAGTGTAATGGCAAATGTTAACGTCTGCATCTATGCACAGGTTAAAATGTAGTTAATGCGCACCTTTTGCTTAGTGTTTGAGAATAGTTATTAATACAAATACTTTTCTTTTGTTAAGACTTAGTTTCCAAAATTGCCCTTTGAATTAAATAGTTGTGAGATAATTCTCTTTTGCAAAATGAAAACGTCAGATCCCTTTTTGTATTCTACTTGAATTCTTGGATCTCCATTAATCTTCTTCCCAAATTTAATCCTCAGAAATCTCAGATTTCCATTAATCTTCTTACCAATTTTAATCCCCAGAAATTTCAATTGAATTCCCAGATCCCCATTAATCTTCTTCCTAAATTTAATCCCTAGAAATTTCAATTGAATTCCCAGATCTCCATTAATCTTCTTCCCAAGTTTAATCCCCAGAAAATTTATAGTTCTCTGTTCTCTACTAGTTCAATATATGAAGAAGAAAATTATGCAAAAATGAACTAGACACAGTAACATCCCTGCCGTAATATCTCATCAAACACCGGAGACTTTACAGGTAATAAACACAACAAAAGTAAATAAGAATGATAGATTTTTGATTTGTAAGGTCAAGTTTATTGAACAATACGTAAACAATGTCGAATCCTCCCTCTCTTTTATTCTCAGACCCCATGATACATTTCTCTCCAGGGGACTCACTCGAATGTAAAATACATAGTGTTTTACAAAACCAACAATTGCACAACATACCAAGACTATAGTCTTTGCAACATTTGATCTGATGATTAATAGCACAAACTTCCACTCGAAGAAGAAGGCAAGCCAGTAGTCAGATTCAGTTATTTTTCGAATTCTGTGGTATTAGACCACTAAAATCTGAGATATGAATATGTGATTTCAAATTAACCAAGAAAATAAGATAGATAGATTGTATGGTAAAATCTGTTTGAGATTTTTTTTGAAGACTGCAAGATCCAGATAGTTCACAAAGAGGTATTTTTACAGAAATGTTCGGAAGATGTAAATTTGTAAGGGGAACGAAATCAAGAGAAGAGAAAACGATGGAAACTTTTCATTGATGATTAATTTGTATCGAAAATTTCGAAACTCAATTGAACATGAGAGGTGAAACGAATTTCTAAAGAAGTATTTTTAAAAGTACAAGGGTATTTATGGGAATCTGATTATTTATTACAACGAAGTTTCTGTTGTTAATATCCCGATACATTTTACCAAATTTCATGCAAAATATAATATTTTATTAGGATTAAACCTGTGCATGGATGCACATATTAACAGGACCCCAGTGTAATATGAAGAATGACTCTGGTTTCATCTTACCTCTCACCGCTCCAACAATCTCATTTACCAACCAGATTAGAATTGCGTAGCTATTGACTCAAATGTTCGCCAAAACAGGCTTAACAGATCAAGTTGGACATACAAACCACAAGATAAATGGACATTTTGTATTGCTTGTCAGGCTAACCCACGGACATTTTGTATGACTACCATCTGCAATCCATAATAATAATAGTCCTCGACTTCATTTGAATCCCTATTAACCCACTCAAGTTCCACACGTTATTCGGAATATGGCAACATTGTTGAGTGATACCTCTATTATTTGGACTTCTTGCATATGAATGATGACACTGGGATCGAAAAGTTCAATTTGTTCGACCTCAAATAAAGGACCTTAAGGTATTGTTGTGAACAAAGACCAGTTGGTACATGCACCACCTCCAAACTTGTTGTTTGATAAGTCTAATATCCTTAATTCCAAACTGAAATTACTTGTATCCCATTCACCTCGGCAAATTTAGCAATCAAGCCAAAACTGATTAGCCAATTTAATCAGGTAGGGGCGTGTACTCCCAAAGCCTAGGGCTAGCGGCCCAATGGAACAACATTTTGAGGGCATTTTGGGAAATCACACATTATGTGTTGTCTAGCTAGTGGTATAAAAGTAGGAAAACCCTACAATTGATGTTTTGAGAAACAGAGAAAAGTTAGAGAGTGTGAAAGTGAGGCGGTGCCGAAGAAATCATACTCAAAGATCTGATCAAATGTGTTGTTTTCATGAGTGGAATTTCAGGAATCACTGGAGAGATCATAGAAACCACCCAACGGACGTACCGCATTATGACATTTCCTCTCGTTTAAATTTTGGTTCGAAGGCATGCCAATAACTTCACAAGAGGTAAGTTGTCTCATCATACAGATTTATTTTCTTTTTGATACACTTACGAATATCAATTTAAGCTCACTAGATATTAATCTCTGCAGATTTGTCCTAGTGTCTTGCAAAAGCTTTATGAGTTCGATGCAACCTGTGACGCAAAAACGGCAGAGACTGATCAAAATATGGAAAGGGTACTCTAATGTGTTTTGATGTAAATGAACATTTCTTCCAATTGTATGCTTATGAGGAGAAATGGCTCTCTATTTTTATTTTTTTTTTATTTTTGCTGAAAATTTTCTTCATTGATTTAATATCAAATAGGTTGATAGTTATACCTTTTTGAAAATTTCATTCAAATTATGCAATTGTGTTATTTTGCGAAGCTGAGATCTAGCAGGACTGAATCCAATGGAGATGGTCTATTTAATAACTGGAGCCGCATTTCCTTTAGAAAATATGCAAATCATAAGATTAATTCTTTCTTTATATCTGTATGAGAAAAAGCATCATGCTTTGCGAAGAATAACACGTCTTCTGATGGGCACAAGAAATACAAATGTAACGAGAAAAAGACCCACATCCTCAACTGATATGCATAGTGTAATGAGTGGAAAGTAATACAAAAAGGAAATGGAGAAGTTGAAATTGATGTTATCCAAGGAATTCATGTCTAACCGGTCGCAGACCCAATAGCTTAAGCTTGACTATATACATTACTTTGCTGCGATTCATAAGGGGTATTGCCTATTGACTCAAATGTTCACCATATAAAAGGCTCATAAGACATCAATGTGGACATACAAACTGCTAACCCACGGAATAGGGCAATAGTGCTGCATATACTAGTTGTTATTCAATTGTGTTTAGCAAATTAGTACCCATATCAGATCTACTCTTACCAATTTGAACATAAACTAACAAATTCATGATTTATGTATCATCTATTTTCTGGTGGAGTTCCGTAACATGTCTACAATAAGATGTCCTGCCTGCTCTTTAGTATTTGCATTAATCTACTGATCAGCATCATCAAATTCTAACAGCAGTATCTATAATCCGAAGAACTTCAAGCTAACAGGTCTAGGATCCTTCAATTTTCACTTGTTTGCTAGGCATAAGAAATAAACAACGAAATTGCATAGTACTAAATCCTGTATCTATTTAAAAAATGCACCAACAAATCCTAACAATGTAACAAATGTACTTGTTAATATGATAAGCACATACTTAGTATATCCTAACAATGTGCTCTGTGCACTGAAAATTCTGAAATCCATCCATCTTTATCTAAGTTGTTAATTGAATCAAAGCACTATGCAGCAAAAAAGCAAACGCACCATGAGCAACAACTATTCAAATCACACAACAAAAAAGTAGTACTCTAATTGATAATTCTTATAAGCCCATTTCTGAGATTCATCACTCCACAAGTAAACATAAGATTATAATTTTAACTTGATTTCATTTCTTCTTTTAACATATGGATCATTCAGATATAAAAAACTATGATAGAAAGAATTGCTTGGACCAAATTTCATATCTCTTGAAAAACTAAAAAGATATGATTTGACAGAGTAGAAATCTGAGCAAAGAACTCCCAAAAATTACAAAAAGTGTTTGAGAGAAAAAATTATAATGCGAGAATTTGTTGAAAATCGTGGATGATGACAGACCTGCCGTTGTTTTTGCCATGATTTTGTAAGATTAGGGTTCTAAAGATCTAAAGAGAAGAAGAGGTACTGTTAGCGGCGGCTCACCACTATGAACCATTAACAAAAAATTGGGATCCGAAGCCACCTTTTATAAAACCTGTTAAGTTTAAGGTTAATGTGGATCGTTTATTTGTGTTTTAACTATCTGATCCGATGGCTGGTTAATGTGGATCGTGTTTTCATACATAAGCAAAGTGACGGTTGGATTGTACTTTGATGGAATGTATTACAAGGATTGATGGAAATTGAATTCAGAAGCCAACGAGATGGGCTTAGGGTTGGCTTATATAAATGACACTAATTTTATCCGCGACTCAAGAAGTAGCAGCGTAATCTGTTGCCCTCTTATCCCCTAATGCAAACTTTTTGCCGCTTATAGTATTACGAAGAATAACACGTTCGTGGGTGATTATTAATACTGAAGACAAGTTCATGTGCAATGCAATATAATGATGTCGTTTCTGGATGGCAGAAGAAAAAACAAATATGACTAGAAGAAGACCGACTTCTTAAACTGTTGGTACAATTCAGGGTTTTTGGTATAAGCAGCCTTTGATGAATGGAAACATAAAAAAAGTAAGTATTGAGGATGAAAAATTCCTTGCGATTCACAATCATTCCCATTCGATCTAGTGGGCTCGTCAATAACATGCGTCTCTAGTATGCGGCTTCCAATTCGTATTCTTCTCTTCATCTGTCTCTCAACTGTAGTTTATTGCTTCTTTCACATTTTCTTCGGTTGCAATATGGGAACTGATTTGGCGCAGAGGAAGGATTCATTTTAGCACACAAGATCAAAAAAATTCCCATATCCAAGAAGGTCAAAGAATCGCTCGAAAGAAAATTTGGGAAGAAATTGCCATATCCAAGAAGGTCATAGAAAGCTCTTCAGATCTACTACCAACAATTGTTGGAATTTTTTTTCCACTTCAACTCGAAACTTGTTGAAGAAATTGTACAAAAACTAACAAATTCATTTCAAAAGTAATCAATTAATATATAGGGCTATTTTGAGTTTCCTCCCCTCTAAAGATTGGTATTTTGCGTTACCTCCCCAAAAAGATTCAAATTAGTGATACCTCCCCTCCGTCAGTTTTCTGCCTATGTGGCTGTTATATGCCACGTAATTTTGTACATGTGTCACCCTATATTAGGATTTGACTAAAGTACCCTCCCAAAATATCTTATCTGGAACACGTGTCTATCATTTAGAGATCTGATCCAACGGTATCTAATCGAGTCAGAAGATAAAGGGTGATAGATCTATCACCTTTTTGATGGCTTATTAGAGCCAAACACGTGCCCTCCTTCTCTTTAACTACCACCGTTGGAGCGAGAACTCCATTACTGTTTTCATCGAACAGAAAAAACACAGAGAAGTGAGGAAAAAAGTTAGGTTTCTGG
>JAJJMA010077415.1:0-11531 GCA_023529015.1 Papaver nudicaule
CCTAATCGCTCCTCGAATTTCATTTTTAAAAATATTACGCTTTTCGATTCCGTCCTCGATCCCGCTCCCGACCTCGTTTCCGCTCCTGGCTACTAAGGAAAATCTTTGATGGTTACACCACAAATCAGCTGTTATTTCAATGGGAGGTCATAACAATTTTGCTTTTGAGCTTTCTAAGAGGTCTTGCGACTGTATATTTGTAGATTTGTACATAATTTTTCTTCATCAATCTATCCTTACCATTTCAAAAAAAAAAAAAAAAATCCATATACTTCACCTACCTATTTTGTTGGGCTTAAGCGTGGGTTAAAAATTAGCCAAGCCCACCCTTTGTTGGGTTCTTAGTTCATGTACTGTCTCTAAGAGCCATTGCAGTAAAAAGTCTGAAAATCCATATAATTCTCATATAACCACCGCCTGGTAGAGAGTATTTCTATCATAACTGGGGAGTCGCCTTAAAATATAACTTTAGAATTTAGATCACCCAAGATGACCAGCTAGTTTAGTATTTCTTTTCACAAATTCCGTATAGTTCTTTGCAAATGCCAGTGGTCTTTTCTGGAATCAGACAATAACCCATAGCGTACACTGATAGAGAGCTAGGAGTGGCTTGAATTGCCACAGAATGTGCCTAATCCACTAGTAAAGAATTCTAGAGAATGAGAAAGGCTTGGTGCGGTATGTACTTCATTACTCTACAGAATGAGCCTGATCCACTTTAGAGATGAAATGATCAAGAATGAAGTTGTTTAGACTTTATATCCAACTTTTCTCATAGTTCGAAAGTCAGAATTTCAGATTTACTTGTTCCAATTGCCATATGCAACTCGTTAACCGGCAGTCTGCGACTAGTTCAAGCGCAGCTTCCGAACCTTGTGACATTTGGGAGATTTGAAAAGTCATTCAGGTGCAAGGAAGTCATATCCAAGCAACTTGCTTAATGTGACGTTTCAGATCAGTAGCTTTCCCCAGATTGTCAGGCAAGTTGCCTACTTCTGTTGGAGGTTTCAAAGCCAAACTATCACTATGAAAAAATTACTTCTATGGCTGGAGAAATTACAAAACTGGATGTTAAGAAAATTTGTTTCAGCTTTCCATACCGAGTGAGGTACAGATGTGCCCATATGATGCCTAGATAATTAACATTGCCAACAGAAGTTTCAATTTTCTATTACAGAAGCTACAAAAATAAATGGATGCATATAAAAACTCTTTAAGGCTTCCATATCTTCAGTGTAGAGTCTTTACTGTATGTGGCAACCACGTTTCTGTGTGGATGGTGAGTAACCCCAATAACATTCTTCTCATGTACCTGTCAGCAAAAAGGTAAGGACAATTTAAAATGCAACCAAGGGGATTTAGATATTTCGTATGCAGATTTATTGGTTTAAGGATAAATATAATATAAGTACCTTCATTAGGTGTTCAAGTTTGCCCGATTGGTAGCTGAAACAATACATATTTCTGCATCCAAATAACAGATATTTAGTTTAGTAAATTGGTTAGTGGTTCCTGAAAAGAACTCTTGATTATATTTGGACTTTTCAGATATTATACATCTTGTCGGAGTCATAGGCAGAACAAAGAGACCTTATTCGAGTATAGCAGGACACCACTCCTATACGAATTGTAGGAAAGACAAAAATGATGACGAAATAATTAGTGAAAGTACCTGTCTTCTCCTACACAGAGTATCCATTCTCCTTTAGGAGACACACACGCAGCAACGAAATCTCCACCTTCTCCCTTACCAGATGAGAAACTCTTTACAACCTGCACCAAAAAGCATTAACTATGTCATATCAATCTTCCCGAAAGTATAAACCTGACTAATCAAAAGCAGAAACAGCAATAATTCTGCATGGGCTTCACAAAAATGGCGATGAGATTACCTGTCCTTGAAGAGTCATAAGGTAGATTGATGATGTCCTGTTGCAAACTATTATCTGATCTGTATCTTTTGGGAAGAGATGGACCGAGTTGACGGATATATCACCTCCCTAGTAGTTCAAAGAGGAAAATATAAAAGTTAGATCAAGAAATATCATAAATAAAGCAAATTCATGCAACTTATGAAGCAATTCATTGTAGACGATATTCATTTACAGTAGATGTACCCTTAAAGGAGGTGGTGGCGTGAACGTCAGTAAACACTCAGTGGTCTGCATATCCCAAACCTGGAATAATCATAAACTGGTGTTATACAAAGAAAAAAAAAGTAAAACGTAAAAAAAGTAATTAAAAGCCCTATGAAGAGTTACATATCAAAGATAAATTACCTTGACCGTGCAATCACTAGAAGCTGTAATAAGTCGAGCTCCATCACTAGTAAAGATAGCATCGTTCACATAGGATGTGTGGCCACGAAATTCTTTCAACAACTTCCCAGATTTGAGGCCATGGATTCTGCATTGAAATAATCATAATGATTCTACAGCTAAAAGATAACTGAAATAAATGTTTCAGCTTTATATGAATTATTGTTTTAACAGACTAACTACCAACGGATTAAAATAAAACCTTGCAGTGCTGTCAAAGGATGCACTTAGCAGCTGGGTTCCATCTCGAGAGAAGACGACACTTGTTACACCCCGCGAATGTGCACATTCAAGACAATGCAAACATTGACCTGTCGTTAAACGCCAAACCTGGAACATGATTTTCACTTGGTCAAACTTCAATACGAAGATAAAGACACTTAGCTCGTGTCCAATACACATGCAGTAAACAATATGTTAATTTTTATAAAAACTGACATCATCAGGTAATATTTTTAACATGCTAACATGTAATATTTACAGATAAATCAGACATGGCTGTAACCCACATAGAGATTTTTAAGGGCTAAATTTGTATGACGATAATCTTCGTAATGAAAATGATTAAATGACTGATAAGTGATAAATGATTTCCATGTGATCCACCACAGGCAGGCAGGTGCAAATATTTGTGACACATGCTCCTTTACAGATCGACATATACACGAGGAAGAAAAAGAATACAACAGAAAAACAGAACATGAGTACATAATATGATAATAACAAGTTTACCTTAATCTTTCCATCCTGTGACCCAGATGCAAGCATTTCTGAATCTCTGCTGAAATCCACACACAACACAGCATCATCGTGCATCATAAAAGCGTCCTGCAAAAATTCATACCATGTCAGCAACTGTAGAACTACAATCACAAGTCTGACCGACCCACTACCAAAGAGTATGGCTTATAGTAGCTAGTACATGTGCTTCTATTTTTGCCAGTATATTTAACAAGGTAACAAGGTCACCCCACTGATATGGATGACTTCACGGAGAAGAGTAAAAACGTGAAAGGAAGGCTTCCAATATCAGCTTCCTTGTTAAAACCATGAATGCAAACAAAAGGTATTTAAAACAGTCACTCAGCGGGCAAGCCTGGAAATGCGTATGAAGCATTTATAGTGGGGAAAAAAAACATGCGGACTTATTGAAGTAAAATTAAGGAATACTCACTTCAGCCTAGTACTGAAGATCATTCTTGAGCTTCCCACTAATAAGGTCCCAAACCTAGAACAGAACAGTTTGAGACGTCAGAGAGAAAGTGATGACCTTAAAAAAAGTTTGCGCAAGTAAAAATATTAACGACCAAAAATACCTTAATAAATCCATCTGCAGAGCAAGACACGAGGACCTGGCCATCTGGTGAGAAACGAGCGCATTCCGGGTGACTTTTCTTTCCAAACTGCAGAGAGACACCTCAAGTAATCAATAAGATAAACATGTAAATGATTTAATATTGATAAGATGTTTATGTGTACTCAGACCTCAATATATGCATAGGTAGAGTCTCTAGTCATATGGGTCATAGCGAGATCATAGTTACAGGAGATACTGAGGGTACTCTTTATATAATCAATGTCAATACATACCTTGATAGGATGCCCAAGAGTTGTTGGATAAGTATCATCTTCCTCTTGTTTCATTGCAGCAGTTTTTTGGAACAAACCTTCTAGTGATGTGTCACTGACCTCCTCACCACCAGATTGCTCAATTGGTGCCTCCTCACAATGATGATGACTGGTCAATATGTCGTTTGCCACCTCATTATCTGGACGCTGAGGTGTCGAGCTGTTCATGCCCTCCTCATCATTAGAGTGTTGATGGTCCATTCTGTCAGTGACTGACTGGTTATCACCTGGCTGAATAACAATATGTACTGGAGCGGTGTTTGAATTGACAACCATCGTGTTAGTCCGGGCTTGGGGGTTGTGTAGATAAAAATTAGCTTCTATGTTGATCATTGTTGACAGAAGTGTTCTAAAAATTTCCAGTACAGATAAGAGTAAAAGTATCCACTGGTTCGTAAAGGTATGCACCGAGATTCTGACAGTCCAGCAAGTCCTAAGTATTAGGTCCAGGATGACAAAGATGTAATACCACTGCAATTAACATTTAACTAATATATTAGTATCATCTTGTAAAATGAAATAATAGTCTATCTTTTCAAGTGTTGTTTCGGTTATTTACCCATTTTCGTTCAGTTATAATGAGAGAATCCACATCTGGCAAGTGGGTGAACCATCTCCAAACACTGTAAGCAACATATTATATACAACATATCATCTAAGGTCTATGTTGGGTAATCATAATCATAATAAAATGAATGCAAGAATAGTGTACTCTAAGAAAAAAAATTCCTCCTTACCTCATGTCCCAATCGACCAAAATATCCCAAAGGAAACACGCTACAGAATTCACCAGGAACAACGAAAACCACCAATTGCCAAAATGGGCTCGCCAACTCTTTTCGTCTTGTATTAGAAACTTTATTGAAGAGAGTATGGTCACCACCATAGTAAGAGTGTGCTTTAAAGCTGAAAAAATGTAAACACCCAAAGGGAGAAGAATGTGCTAAAGATTCCAAAATCAGGGTATGCATATGATAGATTATTTTAACTCAGACATAATATCAAACATAAGATATCAGCTGTTATACCAACCATTAAGTAACTGAAGGCGAGTTCCATTAAAACCGACGATTAGACACTGAAGGAAGCGGTAGATGAATGGGAGAAGAGTTATCACCAGGACTGTAATCAACTTAGGTTTGGCATGCTCACCGAATATGGACTCCCAACCTCCAAGAAGAAATATGATCGTAAATATGGCGGCTACCATATCCGATAATAGCTGTTGAGAATGACATATTCAGATAACAGCCAAAGTCAGTTAACCACATGAGTGGAAATCCATTTACTCATCACTGATTAATTTTGATTTTCATAATGAAATTGCAAAACCTAAATCTATAGGGTCCGGATCAAATTGTTGACTGGTCAGTTTGTTTGGAAGCAAATCATGAAATATTAAAATAGAAAATTCGATTATAAACATCTTTCATACCTTGGCGAAGGTAGTAATCATATCGGTTATAAACATCTCCGTAAAAGTCGGCACCTGTAATAAGGGATAAAATATTATGGTATAAACAAAAAATTCTTCCCTTCCAATAATATACTAAGCCAATCAATAAAACTGTAGAAATGTCACTTTCGTGTGTGAGTTAATGACATGTATTGATGATGTCTGGATTTGGAATACTAGGTTGTTACAGCTTTGTTTTAACAGAAATGTAGTGACCTGGTAAAGGAGATCAACATCAACACCAAAGAGGAAGACCAACTAAACTGGAAACTGGAACCTAGTGGCAAATTCACAACTAAGTCTCTACAAGCAGATTGTCACCACCGAGCATCATCACTTGCAGCAGGATTCAAACACCTGGAGATTGGTGTGGAATCTGAACACAATACCAATCAAAACCTTCCTTCCTATGGAAGTTTATCCATGATATTCATCCTCTCAATGAGATGATGGCCAGAATTGTCACTAACATTAACAAAGCTTGTCCGTTATGTGGGAAGCACGACGAGACACTGGAACACATTTTCATGCCATGTGATTTTACTTTAGGCATTTTCAACAGTCTTGGTCTTAACATCTCCTTTGTTTTAAATGAACAGGTCAACTTCTTGGACTGGTTTAGAAATTGGTATAGCAGAACTGATCTCAAGGAAAAAGGGATTCTGAATTGGCCAGAGATCATGGCAACTATCTTGTGGGGTATCTGGAAAACTAGGTGTGACCTAGTGTTTAGGAAGGTTAAACCTAGCACTAAGAGAACAAAATATACCATCACTGGCCTGGTTAGAGATAATGACAGAATTAGAAAGAAGTATAACAGTGACAATAAGTTAGAAATATAACCAACTCCAACTGCATGCTAAATCCACCTATTCTAACTGACAAAATTAATGTTGCTGTGTTGTGCGTGGAAAATGGAAAATTTTCAGGCATATCTCTAACCTGTTCTGATCATGCAGGCGACTACTCAGGAGCAAAGTGTATCTATGAGCAGGCAACGAGGGAGACAAGCTTGAGGAAAAAGTGGCTTCCCTAACAATCAAGTGGGTTCGTGACCTAAACTTACAGTCAGTGCAGATTGAAGGTGATAACTTGAAAGTTTTGGAAGCTATGGCAAAGGAAATCTTAAAGCTCAGACATGACTCCAACAGGTAGCAGAGTGGCAACAATGTCTCGTTTAATGTCTGTATGAGGGTAATCAAATCTCTTACTAAGATTCCAGCCCATGAAAACTATATCTCTAAAAGTTAAGCTAGTTTATGTTTAAGAAATGGGGTATCTACTACCTGGAACGACAATCTCTTTTTGAACTATCTTAATTGCTACCAGGATGTAGCCAGTAATCAGCAACGTATTATGTAACGTCAGGGTTTTATCCCCTGGTTTCTAATTAAAAAAAAAATAGCAAAATTTGAGACTTTAAAATAGAAAACTAATTACCTTTGTGGGAATCAATATAGACCATAATGTTCGCGACAAAGTCATGAATGATTCGGGGTGTCTTGCATACAAGTACCATAGATATATTATTGGTAACAGGTACAAAAATATCTGCAAGTCACACAATTTAACTTAGAGACAAAAATTCAAATTTGCTAATAATCTGAAAAGTATCAAATCTGAATCTAACCGCAAAAATTATCGAGATAAGTATCATCCCCAAAGAACGGAATAGCATGTGTAGTGCAAGACAGCCGAGAGTACATTCAAGCATAATTATGTCCAACTGCAAAATCACACACAGTACACATCTTTTAGATTTTAATTATTTGTAGCCAGCAAAAAATAGCTAACCTACTTTTGTACCTTAAAAATATCACATGCAGTGATACATTGATATGGCAATTGATATTCAGGAAGACCGATCACTTCTCGATACTGCACACCACGCTTTTCAAAGATCTTCACAAGCAATCCCCAGACAAACACCCCCAATGTCTTAAACAATAACATAAACAATCAATAAACAAATGTCATAAGAAAGATTGGCGGAAGAGAACCCTAATTTCATAATTCATAAAACTAAAACATCAAATTGAAACAATTGAAAATAGATAATCATCTAATCATATTAAAGGAATGATGAAGTAGAGAACTGTTAAACCCAAAATAAAATCTAATACATTCAATTTCATATTATTGGAAACATAGGAACTATTGAGTGATACCGGCATGGCTTGGATTGGAATAGGGGAAAACAGTGTACAAAACCCACATGATAGGGTCTAGTATCAGGCTATTAGCTATGAGGCTTTGGTACATATGCCTCCGTGTATACTGTACCAGCTCAAGCGAAGGCTTTTGTAAAGAGGGTTTGGAGACTACCAGTACAATCAGTCACCAGGTACACCCTCCACTACAGAAATGCAAAGGATGGACTGCTTATGATGATACTGCAGAAATCATCATCCTATGATAGTAACCATCCAATAATGGTTTCTGCTGTCATGCAAATATGTGTTAGAAACGGCAAACTCTTTTAGAGAATTCACATGCTATAACTGATTTCCATGCAATCTATCTTAAGGCTGGCTTCATATATAGCATTTTTTGGATGGATAGTATCTTTTAAAGTTTTCATGTATGCAAGAATGATTCACATGCTACTCACTTTTCTTAACAATCCATGAAGCATATCTTAGCGTTTTTCTACTCACTTTCTTACTAGAAGAAACACCTTTCTGTGGGTGTACAGTAACATTAACCTAACACAGCCATTAACATCAACAATCTAGAATCTACACATTGCATGTTCATTACAACTCTGCTCTGTCTTTCAACTTTTGAACATTCAACATATGTACTGTCAGCTATTCACAATTCACACAACAATATAAGAAATGCTGGCCAGAAACCTAAATTAACCAAAGTACAAAAATAAACACTTGATGTAACAACAGTGCAAATCAAGTTAGACCCTATCCATAAAATTACCTGAATCGTATAGTGAACCCAATTTTGGAGAACCCCCAAAATGAAGGTGTTTGGTGTATTTTCAGGGTTTTCTAGAATGGATTTTTAAGGTTTCAATTTATGAAATCAAAAGCAAGATTGAAACGGTAAGAATCCATACTATGAACCCAAACTGTGACCATGTCCATCATCAAACACAAATTTAAAGATTGAGACAGTGGAGGGAGGCACAGAGAAGGAGAAGGAGAAGGAGAAGGAGAAGGAGAAGGAGATGAGATGAGATGAGATGAGAGGGAAATGGGTGGGGTTCTGTTTCTAGCCTTAAAGTGAAGAATGGGTAAGTTAGTAATTTGAGAGAAGATATTGTCAAAGTATACTTCATTTGGACCAACATAGTGTGGGTCCATGTAACTTGGCCAATGGTGGGCCTGGACAGTTAAGTTTGCAAAAAAAAACACAGGCCTACCATCCGGGGGAAAACAAGTCAAGTTAGATGGGCTGATTTTGGGGCTGCAGAGATTTCTTTGGGGCTTCAAAACAATAAAACCATCCAAAGGATAGTTATAAGGGATGTCCAAAAAGGTATGAAAAGTCTAAGATACCCTTACAGATTAATCCACCCCTAAATCTTAACTAATAACCCAAATTTTATAACCCTAATCCTAAAACAAAAACAAAAACAAAAACTAAGAAACTTCTCTTCTCATTTCTCATTCTTTACTCGTTATCTTTTCCCTCTCCTTCTTCATTTTTCCCATTCCTTCGTTCCTCGTCTCGATTCATCGCCGATACGAAAAATTCATTGTCTCTAATCAGTCTAAAGACCCCAATATGCGTCTCATGTACTAATTCTGAACAAACCCCATATTTTGAATCATATTTTCAGTGTTTTTTTAGGTTAGAATCATCGATTTGGGGCTGTTTTTTTCGCACCAGTTGGTTTTACGGTTTGGATTTCATATGAAACCGAGGCGTAAACTAGTTTTTACGTCTTGTGATTCTTCATGAAGTAAGGCGTAAAAGATTTACGCCTTACAAACCAAGGCGTAAAAGATTTACGCCTTACAAACCAAGGCGTAAAAGATGCCCTAGTTTTGCCCTAGACTGTTTTACGCCTACCAAACCAAGGCGTAAACATTTTGGAATGTGCTCACAAAAATGTGAACCGTAAACATCAAAACCAAACCGTAAAAAAAAAAAAAAATGCAACCAAACCGTAAACCATTGAATTGGGGCGTAAAAAATGAATTGGAGCGTCAAAACCAAACCGTAAAAAAAAAAATGCAACCAAACCGTAAACCATTGAATTGGGGCGTAAAAAATGAATTGGGGCATCAAAACCAAACCGTAAAAAAAAAAAAAAAAAATGCAACCAAGCCGTAAACTATTGAATTGGGGCGTAACAACATCAAAACCAAGGCGTAAAAACTGAATTTAACGCCCCAATTCATTTTTTTTATGCCCCAATTCAATTTTTTACGCCCCAATTCAGTTTTCACTCCCCAATTTAGTTTTTACGCCTTGGTTTTGATGTTTACGGTTCACATTTTTGTGAGCACATTCCAAAATGTTTACGCCTTGGTTTGGTAGGCGTAAAACATTCTAGGGCAAAACTAGGGCATCTTTTACGCCTTGGTTTGTAAGGCGTAAATCTTTTACGCCTTACTTCATGAAGAATCACAAGACGTAAAAACTAGTTTACGCCTCGGTTTCATATGAAATCCAAACCGTAAAACCAACTGGTGCGAAAAAAACAGTCCTAAATCGATGATTCTAACCTAAAAAAACAATGAAAACATGATTCAAAACATGGGGTTTGTTCAGAATTGTTTATGGTTTAAGGGGGATCCTAATTTGAGAGAGATCCTAATTTGAGGGAGATCAGAAGTGGTTATGGTTTATCGTCACTGGTAATTTAGAGAAGAAGAATGGGTTTTAGGGCTGCGATGGTGGTGGCGGAGCTATTATCAGGGGTGGTGGCGGGGTGGTGGTGGCGTTGGTAGTGAAGGAGGAGAAGAACATGGTTGTTTTCGTTAGCCTATTTTATAAGGGTAAAACTGTCCATTTTTATAAGGGGTTTTTGGTTTTGATTCCCGATGACCCTATTTTGTCACCCTTTGAAGCCCCAAAGAAATCTCTGCAGCCCCAAAATCAGCCCATAAGCAAGAATTACTTACAGTGACCAGAGGTGGATAAAATATGTTGTATATCTCATTTGCATGTGACACTGCCATGACCTAACAAAAAAAAGAAAAATAATTACCAAACGAGAAAAAAACTAACACTACACAGTAAAATTCAAAAGGTAATTTTTTTTGTTTTTTTTGTAACTTTTATTGATCATTCATATAGTCATCAAATATTATACAACTATCTATCTATCCATGTCACCTTAAAGACCAACTTACATGATTTCTCCTTAAATCATTTTGCATAGATGCTAGCTAAATCAGTGTGTGCAATGAATGATATGCATTCCTCTATCCACAAAACCAGTTGACCCGACCGGTTGTACTATTAAATTGTGTGAACCGACCGGGTTTGGGTGGTTCAATTTTACACTTGTTATAAAAAAAAAATAATGGAAATTAGTCGCGGCGAGACCCAAACTAGAGACTTGGAGGTGTTACAAGTCATACAAAAAACTACCACATTGTCACAATTTGTGGATGTGAACCACCGGTGAGACCTTATTGACCATATTAAGTGACTAGTCCGATTCGATGCACTGGTCCAGGTTTATGAACATTGGTGTAAAAACATTAACAAAGAATTTTTAGATTCTACTGTATATAACTACAACCCTCAATTAAAAATCTAAAAACATAGTAACAAAAATCTAAACACTTAATTATAAATAATATTCATAAGTATTATTTTTATTTTATTTTTAAAAGATCTGTTTTCCTATTGAATCTACAACCACTATGATGAGGAAGAATCACCATTAAAACATGCATCAATTGAGACGTCAAAAGACCCCAAATGAATAAAAAAATTAACCCTTCGATTCATTAAAAAAAAAAAAAAAATCCAGAAATTTCAAGTGTATTACGTGTAGATCTAAGAAATTGACCATGAAAGTGAAGTAATTAATAGATGAATCTAAGAAAAAGACCATGAAAATGACATACTGATGATAATAAAATTTAATACTACGATTTTTTACCTTGCGTCATTAGGGAATATCAAAAAGAATCCGGGCATATTTGCCC
>JAJJMA010077416.1:0-11159 GCA_023529015.1 Papaver nudicaule
GCTAACTCTCTCACATGACTTCACCTAATTGTGTGTTGTTTAGCGGTTGAGTTTTGATCACTAAAGTTGACAACTAAGCTTGACATACCAACACTTAGTGAGGTTGACCGAGCCATGCTCTAACATCGCACTCTTTACGTCTCTAGATCCCCAACAGATCGTCACAATTCCTCTAGCTGACGTCCTTTATAGGCCTAGGAGTTGCTTTAACCGCTGTTAAAGGCTTATGTCAACAATTTCGGCTTTGCAACCTCAATTATCTATTGTATGTTTCGAATTGTCCTCTTCAGTTTAACATACGTAAAGTGACTTCCTTCGGATTACTCCAGGTCATACGAAAATCTACTTACAAGCGGGGGCTGACAAGTAAAACCAAGTAAATTATGCCCAACTTGTATCTACCTCAGCTGTGAAAAGAATCATTTAAGAAACTTACACAACTGGATCTAACTAGGTCTTACAACACCGTGTGTAGCCGTACGTTGCTTCCTTAACCTTGTATGTAACGTATCAGTTCTTGAATGGCCTTATTACAGAAGAGAAGGACCGTAGAATAGACAAGAACGTAATCAGGTTACCAAGGTTACAGGTTAATCATATAACAACCACAGAGGTACGTTATCGCTTACCTGTGCTTCCCAACTCTCAAAAGAAGTCTTTATAGTCGTTAGGTAAATCCCGTAGAGGAACTGCTACCTAATAGAGGATGACTACCATAACAAGCTTACACCGAAGTGCAAAGAGTTTACGATCAATTCCACAGAGAAACTTCACGTATGCTTGATGCTTGTGGTTTTCTTTCTTTAATCCTCTATTTATAGCTCTCAATAAGATAGGTTGCTTTGAAATGAAGCAAATGATATCTTGTACTACAAGTTAGCAAGTGCCCGTGTAAACGTGCCCATTACTTGGTTTGCGCACAAAGACACCATATATTAATCTCAATTGGAATTCTTTGAACATTTATCTGCCAAGTGGTTTATTAGCTCTTAACCACTTCAAGATAGAAATCCAATGACCATGAGAACACCTTTATCTTACTGACTCATTGAGTCTTAGATGGACCACATAAGATATTCTGATAAGCACAAGTCCAACTAAGAGATAAGGATATATCTTTTAAAACCCGTGTTGAAAATCCCGCAGAATATTCACCAGACTGTTCGTGAACTGTCTGAATCAGAAATCTTGGCCAAATACATTGAATATACTGTTCACGTACGTGTACGCGTACAAATCAACGTTTTGGAACTCAGTAGGAAAATCCGGAGTCACTGTTCCCGAACGGTTCGTGAACTGCCGTGTTTCAGTTTTATGGTTTAAACTGGATCCGCTAGAAGTACCTGGGTTTGAGCCAGTTTTCCTGGACTTAGACGTGTGGACATTCTCAGCTATGATCCATGGACTCTGCTCTAGAGTACTTCTTTAAATTCACCCAATTTCCTACATGTGATTTGCAAGCAAACCATTGCACTGGAAAATGTATTGAATCTATCTCATGTATCTTGTAATTTAGTATGGTGGGAACACATACCAATATAACTCATGGTTATGTAGACAAGAATACAATCTCAATCGCTATTAGTATCTCTACTAAGTAGCCGACTATTTCGAAAGATATAATAAGTAGAATATAAGAAATTCTATAAATGTCACAACTCCTAAAAACCTTTTGTCGATGAAGAATATTTGATGTCTTCTTTGTAATTGCAGTCTTCGTCTTAAAGGTCTCTACTACTTTGTATATATCCCAATTCTGAAATCTAAACTCTGGTAGGCTAAATCAAGAATTGTGTTTTGACACCTAAAACTGACAACTAGCTTGACATACCAACACTAGTGGGTTTGACTGGACAATGCCCTAACAAAGTTAATACACAAACTGAACATCGTACCGTCGTCGCTGCACCAAACAATACAATTCTCAACACAAATGAAAATTAGCGGAGATAAAACGATCGGACGCAACCAGCACATGAATTTCAGACCAACAAATGCAAGACTGGTACGATAGATTCATCAAGCCATATCGAAGGGTCTAAGAGAAAAAATGTAGATGCCATATTTTATGTACAAGGGATTTGCCCGTGCCGCAGACGGCACGGGATTATTCAATATTGTACGGGCATATCTTTTAGAAATGTATTTCTCATCTCCTGTCTTCTCGTAGCCCCCAAAATTTCATAAAGCATTAACTCGATTTTCTACTCCCGCATTTCCATTTTCAAAATTGTCTCCGAAGTTGAAGATTTCCCCCTCGATTTTTAATGTGTGAATCTTATTAGAGGGAAGGTATTCATAGATTGAAGTTCGCAGAACTCATTTGATGTACAGGTAAAAAAAAAACAATGGTTTCCCCAATATTACCCTTTTTTGGTTCATATTAATTCTAGTCTAAGATATCCAAATTTGAATTTTTCTTGAGAATGTGATTCCTTTCAAAGAAATTGTTGCCGAATTGAGTAATTGGATCAATTTTCGTGTCTTCCATGCTCCAATTTTCATTTTTGTGCAATACTGAAGCTCAACGACTAAGTCCCTAGTGTTTTGAACCTTGTTTTCATGTTTCATTACGATTTCTTTGTTATCCCATGTGTTTTATGTCATCGGTGTTGGACTTAGCCCAATCATAGGCATGCCCATAGCTTAGTATTATATGCAAATAGATTTTATTTAGCCCGATCAACCATTGAGGACCCAAAAAACAAAAGAAACGATAATCTGTTCGTAGCTAATAGAGAAAATTGATGCAATGAACAGTTTCATGGTGGCTATAGACATGTGATAGCATTTGTATGCTTATTTTTTTCACATTGTTTTTTAATTATACATTTTTAGGGACATTGAGGTACATCCCGGATCAAACCAAAGAGAGAAACCAAATACGCATGTATCTTTGGTTTAGATTAAACTCGAAAGTGAGAAAAAACACAACTTCGAAAGTGAGAAAAATACACAACTTATAGCAGCGACGCAGTTTACAACAACAGAAACATATCTAAACACCTCTTGAAAGTTCTCTGCTTTTCCCCTAGCCAAGTTTGGTTAACCCGCAGTTTTTCTTCCACAGTACTTGACAGTATTTTTCTTATGGATCATGTATACTTATCCATTCGAATATTCAACTGTTCAAATGAATCCAATTTTTGATCCGGGTAGTATTCTTGTTTAACTGCATTGTGCCCTAGTAGACATCGGGTATGAATTTAAATTGATAACCACACAAACAAAGAGAAATAATCGAATTCAAAGACACGCAAAAAAATAGGGTTCAAACTACTACCCAGCTGTTTTAGGGGTAAAACAATAAAGAGAATCTGAGGGGTAAAGCGTGAGGTATAATGATGTAATAAGAAGTTGTAATGGTATTCGAGAGGTCAAGATCGAACAAGACTCGCCTAAACCAAGAAATGGCCGTTCGAGTATTGCTTCAGTTACAAGAAGAGGAAATAGGGTTGGTTTCAGGGAGGGAAGCAGAGAAAGATGAGATCAGAGAATTGTTATGATTTTCTGTGATGTTGTGATTAATGTTGCTAAAAGAATATATGGATATTCAGTTCTCACTAGATATTGAATGTTGAATGAGAAGAGTTAATCAATTATCGATGAGATTGATTGATTAAACTAGCACTGAATTAAAACTGTTGAACTTGTTTGTTCTGAGATGTTTTTCCAAACTGGCCGAGTGACTTATTTATAGCAATAGCAATCCTAACTGATCTCGTAAGAAGTGGAAGAGTGGGAGTGAGGAGTGAGTGGGGTCAGTTGTTAAGAGTCTTGCGCCTAATAATAGGGAAGACTAACAAACCACTACCTTATCCCATCTTTCCAGCAACGTTCACACGACTTAGTGTCTTTCCCGTTGAGTGATTGAGTCGTTGCAATCACACGTGCCGTAGACCGCCAAACCAAAACCCTATAGAATATCCCCCCATGTAACTAATCTTGATTCTCGTAAGATTTGTTAAATATTTGTTAAGTCAAAGATGACTAGGTGCAAGTCGTACCAATTACTGGTAAACTCAGGACTTTGCGTAAAGATAAAGATTAAGCGATAAGCTTGTATATCTCTTTTGGATTTGGTCTAAGGATTGAGCCGGGCAATCGCCATTTAAACCAATGAGATAAGTCTAAGGATTGAGCTATGCAACCGCCATTTAGACCGATAAGATAAGTCTAAGGATTGAGCTATGTAATCGCCAATTAGACTGAGAGGATTTCAGCAACTCTCTGTGGCAATAGTCAAGTAGATACGACTTTCGATTTGCCATAAATATGAGAAATGGGCTTGTGGCATGTAATGCACCAATTCTCTGAGTAATGAAGACATATGAATGTCCAAAATAATATAAGTCATAGCCATGAGCCATGATTAAGAATTATAGCACTGATTATAGAAGCAAGTCTATAATCAGGAAAACAGACGAATGATGCTAACACAGCGTAGCCACCATCAAGAATGCATAAGCATTGCCAATCCATGACCTAAAGATAGGCCACAATAATAATAATAATCCATGTTACATAGCATATTAATCCCATTAGGAAGTTAGGCATAGGACGTATGAAGGTAGGCCATAACATTACGTTATTTTCAGATTTCTAGACAGCTTGCACGTTGTCCATTCATAAAATCATCCAGGCCAGCCTATATTCGATAAAATCCCGAAATTTTAGTATGTTATAGGGAACTCACAGAGGAAAAACTTTCGTGAAGGAAGCGCCCCCTAATTGTTCACGGATTTGGCTGTAAAAATCGTCCTTCAAAGAAATTCGTAATCTGCCAGATTTCCGAATTTGATTAGGAAACTAGAGTATTATGGACTCAACAAAATCCATAATCCTCTAGGACTTGGATCAGTGGGACCCATAAATAGAGGGGAGGCTAAGGAAAGATATACTCTAGCTCTAAGAGAGCAAAGATAGCCGTGAGGGAGAGGACGGCCATGGACCTCCATGAGTACAAGCGAGAGAAAGTCATAAGGCCTCCACAAATTAAGCGAGGGAAAGCCATAAGGCCCCCCATAAATTAGGCTAAGCATGGTCATGAGGCCTCCAAATATTTGGCCAAGGCACGACCTTGGGCCTCAAAGAGTTTGGCCAAGGCATGGCCATGGGGCTCCAAAGAGTAAGCTAGGGCATGTATGCGAGCCTCCAAAGACTAAAACAAGGGATGGCCATGGGCATCCAAGAACTAGGGCAAGGGATGTCGTGGGCATCCAAGAGGCTAAGAAAGGGATGAACATGGGCATCCAAAAGATAAGGCAAGGGACAACGCGAGGCCCCTAAAGGCCAAAGGCAAGGAGTGGTCGTGGGCATCCAAAGGCCAAGGTAAGCTATGGACGTGGATACCCAAGGCTAAGACAGGGATGGCGCAAGGCCCCCAAGGATTTGGCCAAGGCACAACCTTGGGCCTCCAAAGGTTTGGCGAAGCTAGTGTCGTGAGCCCCCAAAGAGTAAGCTAGGGCATGGCCGTGGGCTTCCTTAGGAGTGAAGTGAGCTACTTAGAGTGAAGTGAACTACTTAGAGTGAAGTAAGCTACTTATAGTGAAGTAAGCTACTTAGAGTGACGTGACCAGGGCTAGGAGGAAGATATCCTAGCTTGGGGAAGGCGTGGGATTGGCTTAGGGCCAAGATTTGGATGGGCTCGTTCATGGACTTGAGCTAGGCGAGTCGAAAGACATGATATTTCAGCACCAACAAAGGGGGCGTGAGCAAGGGGAGATATGGATGGTCGTGGGCCACCCATAGGCGTGAATTAGGTCAGGGAATTAGGATATGGCGAGTTTGGACAAGGTACATGCACGAGATAACTAAGGCGCGTACACAGGCACGGGCGCACGCACAGATATTTCACGTGTAGGATAGGGACATGGACCATGCTACTAGGCTAGGGTCGTGAGATATCAAAATACAGCTAATGGTAATCAAATATCTTATCCCTATTGTAAAATAAATTCATACCTGGTCTCAAGCTGTTCCAGGATGCCAGAAATTGATGCGAAATTACTCTGTGACCTCCTCGCCAAAAACCACCATCAACATTAAGTCCCCTGCGCAGCATGGAACCGTGAGTGTTCCAGGGTGAGCATAAGTTGATGGACTAGCTTCATCCGCATAGAACCCTTAACCACAAACATGAAGCCCGATCTGGACCTTGTACTTTGGAGTACTCGCATAAGCTTGACTTGTGATAATCTTGTCATCTTATTCATGACTCTTTTGTGCGGCCAACTCCGCCTAATCAGAAGTTCGTTAGCGTCGCAACACAAGAGACCAATACTGAAACTGTATCTTTCGGTGTTATCCGTCTTCCGAGTGGAGCATCACTAGTAGAAGCTCCATGGCTACTTCTTTAAGTGCTAATCAAGTCCCCAATCCATTTGCAAAGGATTGGGTAACGGTAAGACTTCATTCTCTTTGCTACATTTTCACTTTTAGTAGAAAAGCAAAAATCCCGTCAGATTTTCCTGTTTCGAGTCACGTCACGAGAATGGCCATAAAATCTTCATCCTATGGCGGATTTCAATGATTGACCCCAATTTAGAAAAAGGACTTCAGTAGCTTTCACCTCAAAGAAGAAAATCCGAATTCCATGTTGTTTTGCTCGTTATTTCATGTGCCACAAGTTGGCGCAACGTCCAGGAATATTGAAAACTGCACGTTGTTCAGTAGAAAAAATCATTCCGGCCAGTAGATTTCTTCAAAATTTAATCCCTTTTAGCACGTGATAGAAAACATCCATACGAACAACTTTCGTGAAGGAAATTTCTTCATATCTCTTACGGATTTGTACAGTTTTTGAGTTTCCCACTGTACTTCGTAAAAATTCAGACGTCAGAAAATACCTTCTTCAAATAATGTTGTGAATCCTTTGTAATATCTTCTTTTGATGACATTTCTTATTTATTTGATGTAGGATGACTTTGAGAATGCTTCATTCACTCCCTTTGGCCAAAGCTCACTCTTCGGTGGAGCAACTCCGAATGGCACGACTACGGATCGAAATAAAAGTGGAGAAACAACAGGACCCAAATCCTCTGTAACACTTGATGCTACACAGGTTACTTTTCACAACTCTTTTAATTTGAAGTAAAATTTTATTCTCACCTTGTTTGCTCTTGCAGCCTTCTGGTGGTAACGAAGAGATTGAAGATAGTTACTTCGTCGGTAAAAAGATCAGTGATGGTCAAAACTTCAGTAAGGATTTTGACGATGTTGCTGATGAGAATACTTCTATTGCTGAGGTAAATTCCATCATCTTCTTATGCTAAGCTTTCATCATATAGCTTGAAACATATTATTTAAACTTCTGCTTGCTTTGAACCCTCTTTTCAGCTTGCCATCAAAGGAACACAAGCCTCTGAGGATGCCGACATTGCTGGTGTAAATGCTCCAACTAAGTGGGCTCTTCTTGAGTTTCCTTATGCTGGTTTGGCATACAATCCTCCCCATGAAACGATTCTCCCTGGTCATATACTAGTGGGAGGATTTAATGTTCCGGAGGGACACGTCCCACTGTATAGGAGGATATGGAATTGTTATGGTCACCTTATTATTGTTGGAAGGTGTGCCCACTTTCATACGCTTACAGGTGTTGCAGCTGACCTTATGTATTTGATATCGAAGATGGATGCCACCCCACTGAGAGACGTGACCAATGAGGCGCTAGATGAAGCAGAAGAGCTGATTGCTTCATTCGAAAACTTCAAACCCAACTTGTTGTGGCTTCAGGCGAGAATCCAATACATCCGAACAAGGCATGCTGTTGTTGGCAAATTCACCCATGATTTGGTGAAGCAAGAAGAGAGGAATCATGCTGCCATGACTGAGGAACTCCGTAAGTTAACTGAAGAGGTGAAGAAGAAGACTGCTCATATTGCTCTAATAAAGAAGGCAGCTGATGAAGGAGCGAAATCTTCACTAGATGGTTGTTTCTGAAAGGTTTCAGGAGCAAAACATTTTTCTCAGTATAATTTTATTTTGTTTTTATTTGGTTTTATGAACAAAGGGTTTGTAGGAATTGATTTTGAACTCATAGGTTTTGAATTTGAATTTTTTAATTGAATGGTTAAAAGGCAAGAGATTGCTTGAACTTTTATTTTGGAGGAATAAATAAACTCTAGTGAATCTTCATATCTTCTTGAGCCATTTGCCATTGACCACCATGTTTGAGAGCCTCTCATGTATTGCACTTATCATGTATCGCGCATTAGGCATGACTCGAGATATAACATAAGGTCCCTCCCAGTTTGGTGTGGACCCCGGAATAGAAGTTACTCTTCGGTTAGTGCGTCGCGTAACCTTATCCCCTTCTTTAAGAGCGGTCTTAGGAACCCACGACATCTCAGGTGTCTTTCGCCTATATGACCGTTGCTTTGTCCGGGCCTACTTATCTGCAGTGACCTTGACTTCCTCACGAGGTGCCTCAGAGGGTTTGATAGACTTGATGCAATCAAGTCCCCATGTCGGAGAATGATCCGATCCTTTTGTGGGTACACGTTGGATAGGATTTTCGTGAAGTAAATAATTCTGAATAAAGTACTTCAAATCACTTTCACGTACCTCTTTGAATATCACCAGAGTTTCAGACCCCACATGGTACTCCAGCTTTCCCACGTTGCAGCTTTCTTGGTCAAACATGAACTCTTGGCCTTTGATGATTACTGGTGAAATTGTAGGCACAAATCTCTTCGCATGGAGCCAGGGACGTCCTAAGATCATGTCGTGCTCCTCATCCTCTTTGATCACATGAAACTTTGCTTTGGTGTGAGCATAGTCCACCTTTAGATCCAAAGTAACATGACCATATATGTCTCGGAGATTTCCTTTTGAATCTTTTGTCACTGTGGGATAATAGATGACATCCCGTATGGAAATCCCAATTGCTTAAAGTGTCTTGATTGGAATTAAGTTAATCATGACACCAGCATCAATTTGAACTTTCTTGAAACTTGTACCTTTGAGACGAGCAGAGATAAGTGGTATTGGAACGCGCTTTCCTGCCATCATCTCTGGTGTAACTTCATTAGGCTTTGGCTGAGCTTCTTCACGTCTTTCAGGTACAGATAGCTCTTTGCCGCTAGCAATCCAGTTGAAGGCGGCAAAAATGTTTCTTCGCTGACTTTTAGAAAAATGCAAGAGCTCGCATAAATTCTCCATCAAATAATTAGCAGTTTGCTTGACAGATTCTCCGGAGATAGTGAAATTTCAAATGTTGGGTTGATGTTGACGTTGAGGTTGATGCTGAGGAAGTGGATTCTTATGCACGCCCTCAGTCCCCAAGTTCAACTCTCCTGACTCGATCTTTTCGTTGAAGATTTGCTTGAGTCGATGACATTCGCTGGTGGGATGATTGACGAATCTATGAAAATGAAAATACTTGGGATCAGTCATTTCTTGTGTTGTAGGCTCTCTCCGTACAGGAGGTAACTTGACAACACCATCTTGAATCCATGCTTCCAGGAGCTCTATCACTTCATCCATGGTACATGGGAAATCAGGAATTTTAGGGAATTCCCTCGGTTGTCGTGGTGCTTTTGGTGCAGGATTATTAGCTGAGACCCGTGCAGGAACCTGAGATTGAGTTGGGGCCGCACGTTTCAGTTGTGGGGCCTCAGGAGTAGGCGCCTTCCTCTTAACACCTTCAGTGACAGCATGAACTGAGGGAAGAGAGCTATATTGCTTGTTGACGAGTCGCTTGCTGGCACGTGTCTCACCACGACTTTCTTCAACCTTTACAAGCCTGGGCATTTCTAGTAACGCCGGTGCAGTAGTGGCGGATCGTTTGGCGGACTTATGGAGCTTGGTGAAATTGTTAATATCCAGATTCTCCAATAAGGCCCGATATACTGGTATCATTCCATTGATGCAAAGCTCCACTAACTGCAACTCTGTCACGTTTGGATCATTGCAATCCACTGCACGAGTTCTGAACCTCGTCACATAATCGTCTGGATGCTCATTGTTTCGCTGATAAAGTCTTCCCAAATCGGAGAGAGTGAGTTGCTCGGACACGAAGAAGTGCTTCTTGAGGAAAGCATTAACCATCTGGCTCCAGCTGAGAATGTTGTTAGGAGCTAGATTATTATACCAAGTGTATGCCTTTCCCGTTAGAGATTTCGAGAATTCTTTGAGACATACAGTTTGGCTTCTTTCATGTATTCCCAATGATTCTAGGAAGCGAGATATATGTTCTCGGGCATTCCCAATACCATTATACATCGAGAATGAAGGCGTGACATATCCTTCAGGAAGAGATTCATGTTGAATTTCAATTTGGTATGGAGGTTGATGACGATGAAACAAATCTGAATTCTCCACGCTCTGAGCTTGCAAGAGATTCTGTAAATCTTCACGAGTAACAAAGTTGTGTTGAAAACCCGTGCTTGGCTCACGTGTGGTGTGGACACGAGTGTCTTGATCATCAGGAATAACATGAATCTGAGAAGGACCGGCCCTGTTGGAATGAGCTAGGGGATCTGCACGTGCAAACCCTGAGTTTGTTGGAGGCGTCAGCTTCTCTGAAAGTGTCCTCAAGCAAGTCAGCAACTCCATCTGGGTTTTCACCATATTATTCTGACTTAAGGCTAGATCTTGTTGGGTCTTCATGAGATCCATGATGCTAGGTGAGTCTTCAGTACTCCTTGTTTCTCCTGTGCGGGGCCCGAAGAGAAAAGCTTATGTGCGGCTTGAGATAGGAGTGTAAGGAGTGGGAGAGATAGTGGTATTGGTAGTCCCCACCATATGAGATAGGGGGGACGTGATATTGGATAGGATAGGCGTGGTGGAACCCACCACAATGGATGACACGCCCAAGGAAGAGTTGGATAAGGTTGACCCCATCTGGGTTGAGGCAGATACAAATTTAGGGTTTCTGGTTGTGATAGGGTTCACGTTTTGGGTGGTGGGGCCAGAAGAGGTGATGGCGCCACTAACCTGGGTATTTGTGACCCCACTTGCAACAGATGAAATCGTGGGACCACTAGTGATATTTGGAGAATTTGTGTTATCTGAACTCTGCCTCCTGGTTTCAACCATATTTTCTTACAACCGAGATAATGACCTCCCACTGTGGTCGCCAAATGTTTTAGGGGTAAAACAATAAAGAGGATCTGAGGGGTAAAGTGTGAGGTATAATGATGTAATAAGAAGTTGTA